>JAVJIF010009098.1:0-73899 GCA_038442645.1 Agave tequilana | reverse complement strand
TTCCATACACCTGGAACCGGCTTTGGAGGCCCAAAGTCCCCCTATTCAGTAATTCAGATTCACTACCGCCAGTACATATATATATATGTATATACATACTTTTATACCCCACCACTATAAGCAAGATATCATTCCGGCATCCATCACTTCCTCCCATACCCATACAAGTTGTCCTTTTTATAGCTTATGAACATAATTATCAGATTTCGGGAATGAGCAATATCATAACAAGAATACATAACAGTGATCGGTACATAACAGTAATCAGGTACTACATTCCCTTTATCGTGATAATTATAAGAATCGGTGTATCATGCTTGGTGTCAAGAGATAGCATGACAAGTGGTGATGATATGTATCAAGTAACCAATCATGTTAAGAGATGGATAATAATCTGGGTAAGTCATGGTACACATAAAGGTCTTGCCAAATAGTGGCATGTCAGGGGTCAGTGATAACACAGTTACCAAGTGATACACATGTGTTAAAAGGAAGCATGTAACTAAACAAGTATGGAGTAGTAGCATGGTAAGTGGAACATAGTATAAGTCCAGAAGTCAACGACCACGAAGGGTCGGCCAAGCATAGTATGAAAGCAGTAAAATGTATATGAAATAAAGTATATGAAAACATGAAAAGAATACTTATCGTCCCGACGAAACGGAACTCAAATAGAGAAGAGCGAGACTACTCGCATACAAGAAGGTAGCGAGTGAGAATACTCGCCTAAACCTCAAAGCGCCGAAAGATCCGAAATCCACGAAATCCGGGCACGCCATAAACTATGATATATATATGTAGAGTGAAGAGAAGAGAGAAAGAGAGAAGTGAAGATGATGTTAGTCAAGATACAAGTCAAGAAGTATAATATACAACATATAAACCAAGTAAGAATCCAAGTTTGAGAAGGTAAATAACTGTAACAAACAGACAGAATTAGTCGACTAGGGTAGGATGAGTAGTCGACTAATAAAGGGGTTAGTCGACTAACAGTCTGTATAGTCGACTAATACTGGGTTCCAGAGAGTTGATATTCTGATTCAGGAAAAGTTAGTCGACTAGGTCATAGGGGTAGTCGACTAACAGACATGACAAGTCGACTGATAGTTAGGCTAAGTCGACTAATACTGTGATACAGAGAGTTAAGGTTTTGGTTCAGGAAAGGTTAGTCGACTGAGGTCAAGGGTGTAGTCGACTAAGGGCCTCTAGTCGACTAGGAACTAAGGTAAGTCGACTAATACTGTTTTTCCTAGAATTGTGTTTCACAGGACAGAATAAGTTAGTCGACTAATGTCTAGGTCTAGTCGACTAATCGACTGGAACAGCAAACAGAACAGATTTTCTAGGGTTTGTGTTTGTGATCCAAAAATCATAAATTGAAGACACAAGTGAACATGATATGTAAACTTAAGTATACTAGGAAATAAATCAAGTCTTGGTGATGGAAATTACTTACCAAAAGGAGTGGTGGTGGTTGATGATTGAAGAAGAAGAGGAAAGGTAGAGATGGTGATGATCCTTTGGTGTTGTTGATGCCCTTGTGGTTGCTTCCATGGTGAGAAGGAGGAAGAAGATGAAGCTAAAGTGTTGGAGTAGTTGTTGAGGTGGTGGAGATGAAGGAGGAGATGGAGGTTAGGGTTTGGTGAAGGTGAAGGCTTCTCTTTTGAGAAGTGAAGAAGAGAAAAAGAGAAGTGAAGAAAAAATGAAATAGAATGTAAGGAAAAGTTTATATAGGTTTTGACTTTTGTGAAGGAGGTGCAAATATGATAGAAGAGAGGGGGGTTTTTTTGTAAAGTGGGGAGGTGAGGTGAGTGTCCTTCACTTGGCCACTTGGCCGGCCATGGGGGAGAGAGAGAATGAGTGGGATTTAAAAAGGATTAGGTGAAAGTGAGTGGGATTATGTGGAAAATTGGAATTATTGAAAAATTGGAAGGCTTTGGTTAGTGGAGGAAGGAAAGAAATAAAGGAAAGGAAAAGGAAAATAAATTATAATGAGAAGATGTTTCTTGGGAAGGAAGATGAAAATAATGGAAGTGGCGGATTCCCGGAACTGAGTCGTGGATGCTGAAATCTTTCGGGAAAATACCGGAATCGTCCGAAATTCAAGTATCTCGGAACGACCCGAAATAATTATCAAAAATCAAGAATATTATATTAAGTATCATAGTGAAATCCGTTCGAAGAAATACTTTATAGTTTTAAAACTAAAAATCCTGGAATCAATAATTTACCGACTCCGTTGGAATTTTCATAAAATCCAAAAATCCTCAGAAAAAGAATGTAGGTAGAAAATATGATTCTAAGGAATAAAGCCTAAAGGACCATCATGAAATTCCAAACTGTTTGAGAATTAAAAATCAGGAATCGGTCAGCGGAACTGGCCGACACCGGTTTTTGAAAACTTTCATTTTAATTCCAGAAAAATTAGAAAATCCTAGAAAATCTAATATATGGAAAATGATATTAAAACTAAAATCGGTCAATTCTAATTATCAGAATACCTAAATCGAGTAATACTCTAGGATCGGGCCTTCGGTTCAGACTAGGGCTGACTCCGAATCCACGAATCCAAATCAAGGACAAAACAGTCATATAAGGAATTCATAATACAGAATAAATACAGGAAACAAATCGAAAAAATACGACCGAAAATCTGAATACGCAACTAAGTACGTATTCCGGGAACGGGGTATTACAATCACCCACCTTACAAAAAATTGCGTCCTCGCAATTTCGTTAAGGGGTAAATTGAATACGAAGGGGACAGCGGTGGAATTTATACCAATTAAGATATGAAGCACTAGAGGTAGGGCTCTCAAGTTGGCTGAACAATAATCATCCTCTGTACCTCCGGCTGTATAAATCTTCGAATAATGCTGAATAATACTGCTGATGTCGTGGCTGTGAAATAAATAAGCCAGAATACGAAGACAAAGAAACCCTGATAGTCCTGAGCATAATAAAGAAGACCGATAATTAAGAATCCCGAATACCAGGCACCACATCACTCTGAACGATATAGTAGAGAATATAGAACATCCGTAGAGAATTCCGACTGCTGTCTTCTGAAAGATAGCCAGATCAAGATCGATCTGGAGAATACCAAGCTTCATAGAATTCACCGAAGAGATCACATAATAGCTTCATTCAGAACCAGCCATACCTCTCTAGTCTAGTCATATCTTAAGTTAGCATAAAGGCTTCATAAAACCAAAACAGGGAAAAGGATAGAAGGATTTAGGAATCAAAGGAAAGATAGTCAAGGAGGGATTTGAAATCAAAGGAAAGATAGTCAAGAAATAGATAACTCTGCACTTGCAGTTGGAATGTATAACCAAGACTCATGTATCCAGTTGCAAATCTCTTTACCATTGATTTGCCTTCTGGACGTACTGAGGAGGTTAGAGCCTAAGCTCTGATACCATCCTGTAACGCCCCGATCCCGGCGATACGGGGACGTCACTGCAACGTATATACGTAAGTCCGAATTACCTTCCCGTATATACGCTAAGCATCAGTACAGACAAGAATCAGAGTACGGAAGCATATGGTGCATTATACATTCCAACACATATATATATATATACAATCACAGAGTTATCACCAGAGGTGATGAATATTACAATAATAATACATCACAGATATGCGCAAATGCGAGAGAGTACAAGAGATATACATATATGAACAGCATAAAAGGGCGCTCACATACAAGTGTACAAGGAAAAGTACAAGTATGAATAGAAAAAGGGCACTCACGAGTTTGCTAAGAGGAAACTCGAGAGGCATACAGGGGGCCTGAAGGATGTGGCCCTGGACGGTCGGCTGGAGATCCACGCTACCGCTGCGCTACTCTGAGCAATAACGGTGAGAATCCCACGCTCCGGGCTCCATAACCTGGACATGAGAATCCAGGGGAGTCAGTGAAACTCCCCAGGCGAGTATGATATGATGCCAGGTGGCGAGCCAGGATGAGTACAAGTGTCAAGTACAGAAGACAGGAGGGTTAGAACACAAGTGAAATATATATGAACGGTATGACATAATCATCATAAAACAGGAAAACCAAGTGAAGCTGATTACAGCAAAAGTGATTGTATACGCTTAAGTCACGGTCCCATGAGACTAATACATCGAAGGAATAATCCAAACAAGGAAACCCTCATCTATATACCATTGTCTCATGCCACAGAAATCCAAGCGTATAGAATCAGAGTTGCAAATCATATGAAAGCCAAACAGGAATACAAACGGGAATCATAACATGTATAGCAAGTGTAACAGGAATCATAACAGTAATCATAACTGGGGTCACAGGAAAACCTATTATTATTATTACTCGTCTGACCCATATATCTCGGTATGTGACCTGGTGTACGGCCAACCCACATACATCCATATATAAGCAAGTCGAGGGTTGTTAACGGAAGTAGATGGAGAACTGATAGAACTTCTTATAGTGGTTTCCATACACCTGGAACCGGCTTTGGAGGCCCAAAGTCCCCCTATTCAGTAATTCAGATTCACTACCGCCAGTACATATATATATATGTATATACATACTTTTATACCCCACCACTAAGCAAGATATCATTCCGGCATCCATCACTTCCTCCCATACCCATACAAGTTGTCCTTTTTATAGCTTATGAACATAATTATCAGATTTCGGGAATGAGCAATATCATAACAAGAATACATAACAGTGATCGGTACATAACAGTAATCAGGTACTACATTCCCTTTATCGTGATAATTATAAGAATCGGTGTATCATGCTTGGTGTCAAGAGATAGCATGACAAGTGGTGATGATATGTATCAAGTAACCAATCATGTTAAGAGATGGATAATAATCTGGGTAAGTCATGGTACAACATAAAGGTCTTGCCAAATAGTGGCATGTCAGGGTCAGGTGATAACACAGTTACCAAGTGATATACATGTGTTAAAAGGAAGCATGTAACTAACAAGTATGGAGTAGTAGCATGGTAAGTGGAACATAGTATAAGTCCAGAAGTCAACGACCACGAAGGGTCGGCCAAGCATAGTATGAAAGCAGTAAAAGGTATATGAAATAAAGTATATGAAAACATGAAAAGAAATACTTATCGTCCCGACGAACGGAACTCAAATAGAGAAGAGCGAGACTACTCGCATACAAGAAGGTAGCGAGTGAGAATACTCGCCTAAACCTCAAAGCGCCGAAAGATCCGAAATCCACGAAATCCGGGGCACGCCATAAACTATGATATATATGTAGAGTGAAGAGGAGAGAGAAAGAGAGAAGTGAAGATGATGTTAGTCAAGATACAAGTCAAGAAGTATAATATACAACATATAAACCAAGTATAAGATCCAAGTTTGAGAAGGTAAATAACTGTAACAAACAGACAGAATTAGTCGACTAGGGTAGGATGAGTAGTCGACTAATAAAGGGTTAGTCGACTAACAGTCTGGTATAGTCGACTAATACTGGGTTCCAGAGAGTTGATATTCTGATTCAGGAAAAGTTAGTCGACTAGGGTCATAGGGGTAGTCGACTAACAGACATGACAAGTCGACTGATAGTTAGGCTAAGTCGACTAATACTGTGATACAGAGAGTTAAGTTTTGGTTCAGGAAAAGGTTAGTCGACTAGGGTCAAGGGTGTAGTCGACTAAGGGCCTCTAGTCGACTAGGAACTAAGGTAAGTCGACTAATACTGTGTTTCTTAGAATTGTGTTTCACAGGACAGAATAAGTTAGTCGACTAATGTCTAGGTCTAGTCGACTAATCGACTGGAAACAGCAAACAGAACAGATTTTCTAGGGTTTGTGTTTGATGATCCAAAAATCATAAATTGAAGACACAAGTGAACATGATATGTAAACTTAAGTATACTAGGAAATAAATCAAGTCTTGGTGATGGAAATTACTTACCAAAAGGAGTGGTGGTGGTTGATGATGAAGAAGAAGAGGAAAGGTAGAGATGGTGATGATCCTTTGGTGTTGTTGATGCCCTTGTGGTTGCTTCCATGGTGATGAAGGAGGAAGAAGATGAAGCTAAAGTGTTGGAGTAGTTGTTGAGGTGGTGGAGATGAAGGAGGAGATGGAGGTTAGGGTTTTGGTGAAGGTGAAGGCTTCTCTTTTGAGAAGTGAAGAAGAGAAAAAGAGAAGTGAAGAAAAAATGAAATAGAATGTAAAGGAAAAGTTTATATAGGTTTTGACTTTTGTGAAGGAGGTGCAAATATGATAGAAGAGAGGGGGGTTTTTTGTAAAGTGGGGAGGTGAGGTGAGTGTCCTTCACTTGGCCACTTGGCCGGCCATGGGGGAGAGAGAGAATGAGTGGGATTTAAAAAGGATTAGGTGAAAGTGAGTGGGATTATGTGGAAAATTGGAATTATTGAAAATTGGGAAAGGCTTTGGTTAGTGGAGGAAGGAAAGAAATAAAGGAAAAGGAAAAAGGAAAATAAATTATAATGAGAAGATGTTTTCTTGGGAAGGAAGATGAAAATAATGGAAGTGGCGGATTCCCGGAACTGAGTCGTGGATGCTGAAATCTTTCGGGAAAATACCGGAATCGTCCGAAATTCAAGTATCTCGGAACGACCCGAAATAATTATCAAAAATCAAGAATATTATATTAAGTATCATAGTGAAATCCGTTCGAAGAAATACTTTATAGTTTTAAAACTAAAAATCCTGGAATCAATAATTTACCGACTCCGTTGGAATTTTCATAAAATCCAAAAATCCTCAGAAAAAGAATGTAGGTAGAAAATATGATTCTAAGGAATAAAGCCTAAAGGACCATCATGAAATTCCAAACTGTTTGAGAATTAAAAATCCAGGAATCGGTCAGCGGAACTGGCCGACACCGGTTTTGAAAACTTTCATTTTAATTCCAGAAAAATTTAGAAAATCCTAGAAAATCTAATATATTGGAAAATGATATTTAAAACTAAAATCGGTCAATTCTAATTATCAGAATACCTAAATCGAGTAATACTCTAGGATCGGGCCTTCGGTTCAGACTAGGGCTGACTCCGAATCCACGAATCCAAATCCAAGACAAAACAGTCATATAAGGAATTCATAATACAGAATAAATACAGGAAACAAATCGAAAAAATACGATCGAAAATCTGAATACGCAACTAAGTACGTATTCCGGGAACGGGGTATTACAACCTTTCAGGGACATTATGCATGCATGGGGGTACAGAGTCATCGTGATTATTATTTTTCTGAGTGGGAGTTTTATATCAAATTTTCAGCAATCCATCTGTGTCTAATGCATTCTATATTTCAGTTTCATGAGATTTTTCTCAGAAAGTTATTATGATGGCATGCAGTTATTATATGGTATTTTATTTCAGCTGATATTATTAAATGCGCAATTGTAATGTTAAAGTTAAAATTGTGCAGTTGCACATGCTAAAATATAAAGTGCCTTTGGAGAAGACTACTGAGGATTCTCAAAATCGTTTAGGCTTGTAATACCCCGTTCCCGGAATACGTACTTAGTTGCGTATTCAGTTTCCCTATCGTATTTTTTTCCGAATTACTTCCTGTATTCGACCGATTTCAGTTCCAAATGTCATTTTCCTGTACTTTGGATTTTATATGATTTTCCGGAATTTTTCTGAAATTAATTAAATATTTTCAAAACCGGTGTCGACCAGTGCCGCTGATCGATTCTCAGATTTTTATCTTGTAAACAGTTAGGAATTTCTAGAAGATCCTTTAGACATTATTTCTTAGAATCATATTTTCTATCTAAATACTTTTTCTGAGAATTTTATGAATTTATGAAAATTCCAACGGAGTCGGTAGATAACTGATTCCGGGATTTTTAATTTTAAAACTGTAAATTATTTCTTCAAACGAATTGCACCATGAGCCTTCAAATATTATTCTTGATTTTTGGTAAAATTTTCAGGTCATTCCGAGATACTTGAATTTCGGACATTTTTTCAATAATTGCAAAATTCCACAATTTCCACCTCATTTCCCACCCACTTTCCATCTAATCCCACTCATTCTCTCTCTCTCCCATAGCCGGCCAAGTGGCCAGGTGAGGGACACCTCACCCCCTCCTTTTTGCAAGAAAACCCTCACTTCTATCTTAATTCCAACCCCTTTACAAAATCTCCAATCCTATAAATACATTTTCCTTTACACTTTAATCCTTTTCTTCCTCATTTCAACACAAGAGAGAAGAACTCTCACCAACCCTCTTCTTCCTCAACCACAACCCTAGCTCCAAGAACTCCCCAAGCTCTTCACCTCCAGCTCAAGTCACTTCTTTGGAGCTTGGATCGTAGCTCTCTTCGTCGTCAAGGATCAATTAGGAGCTAACCGTCAACCACACTCTTTCCGGACTCGTAGAGCTTCAATCAAACGGTTCCAAGTGAGTATTTCACTCACCAAGACTTGAATTAGCCCTAGAACACTTGTATCTACACCTCTTGTACACCTAGGTCACCAAAAACCATGAATTGAACCATCAAACACAATTTCCAGAAAATCTGTTCTGTCACTGTTTTTCCCACGATTAGTCGACTTACCCTAGGAGCTAGTCGACTAGAACACTTAGCTGAAACTTAGCTTTTCTGGAAAACACAGTATTAGTCGACTTACCCCAAATATCAGTCGACTAATCTTTCTGGACCTAAATCTCAACTCTCTGGAAATCCCTATTAGTCGACTCCTGAATCCTCCTAGTCGACTAATCCTCCCTGGACCAGAAATCCAACTTTCTGTATCAACAGACTTAGTCGACTTAAATATCTGTTAGTCGACTGGAGACCCCTATTAGTCGACTAACCCTTACCCCTAGTCGACTAATTCTGACTGTGTGTCATAGTTAATTTCTGTTCTGAATTTGGTTCTTATACTTGTTATATGTGTATTATATCTTGCTTGTTCATGCTTCAATACTGGCTCTACATGACCTATTACTGGATGGATGTATCTCTTGTTATCTCATGACTTATTATTGCATATACTCGTTTCATGACATGTTAAATAGTAATATCACCACTTATCATGCCATCTCTTAAAACTAAGCATGATACACTTGACTTTTACATAAAAAGCACCAACTTACATATGGGTCGGGGGAAATATGCGGATATCGATACGTGTTCGTGTTTACAGTGGTAGTAGGTATATTGTACAATCATATTCCGGTCTAACCTGCGGTACACCAGGGGACCGAGGGGAGTGCTTGCTCCCTATTCCTGAATCAGTCATGACTAAGGGCATACATAAGACCCTCCTGAATAGCCTAGCGGCTGGCTTCCGTCACCAAGCAACGGAACAATCCTGGACCGTTATCCCGGGCATGTACGGGGTCCACTGTAAACATAGTTCGTCGATACCCCCGCTTTTTCCAATAACAACCTTGAGTTACTAGGATATGGATCTATGTGCGCTGGGACGCTGGGTCACATAGCTAGATATCACAGTAAAGCAAGTAATAATAATAATAGACTAGAGCTATGCATTCATTCCTTTCTGACTTCAGTTATATATGCTTTCCTTACCTGTTGGTTTATATTCATTAGACCGTTCCAGTTTTCCTTATTCATGTATCCTGGCCATTTGGCCATATATATTGTTTATCGTTATATGTCTTGATCCCTTGGATTTGCATATTCAGATTCCGAGGCTTGGGTCGAAGTGGAGCCATCCACCGAAGATCAGGCTTTCTTTAGTGAGCAGGCAGATTAGTTCCGGTCCTCGTGCCAGACTTACCTTTTGACTCACGAGATCTTCTTTCCACTTGTGAGCTTCTTGTATACATATTTGTATATATCCCTTTGGACTTGGTTATGATGTAATGCACATGTATCGTGTAATACTTTATAATATCTTGTGATGACTTTGTATGTGTGTATCTTGAGTTGGCATATATATATGGATATCACGCCTTATCGTGTACTCTGATCCTTATTGTACTTTTATGCTTAGCGTATATACGTGGGGGCACCTTTTGACCAACGTATATACGTCGCAGTGACGTCCCCGTATCTGTGAATCGGGGCGTTACAGGTTGGTATCAGAGCCTAGGCTCTCACACCTAAAGTACAATCAAGCAGCAAATTAATAATTTGCTGATGCCAACTACAATGTACAAAGTTATCTAGTCCTTCTTGATTCCTCCTTGATTCCATCCCTTGTGTCCTAAATTCCTTCCATTTTTCCAATTCCAGTTATCTTTCACCAATCGGTATGGAGAGAAGGACGGGCCGTAACCACTCGGGGCAAGCATCGAATGGACCCACAGGGGAGAATGTGGATATTTTGAAGGTCATTCAGACCATGATGGAAAACCAGCAGCAGCAGACTGAACTCCTCAGGCAAGAATTGGCAGCACCGAAGGAGCAGAGGCCGGGAAATGTATCGGACTTCAGGAGGCTGCAACCAGCCATCTTCTCGGGAGAAGAGAAGCCCTTGGATGCTGAACAATGGCTGACAGATACCGCAGACTTGTTGAATGCGGCCAGAGTACCGAAGGAGAATCAAGTGGAGGTCGCCAAGATTCAGCTGAAGGACATAGCCAGAACTTGGTAGCTAGCTGAAGAGGCCAGATTGGAGAAACCTGTCACCTGGGACACGTTCTCCAAGAGTTTCTACAACAGATTCTTCCCTGCTACTGCTCAGAAAGACATGGAAGAGCAGTTTATCAGGCTTCAGCAAGGGAGCAAGTCCGTGGACGAGTATGCTGCAGAGTTTCTTAGATTGAGCCGCTTTGCTCCGTACATGGTAACGGACGAGGAGAAGCGGGCAAGCAGATTCCAGCAGGGCCTGCAGATGGACATACAGGTCTTCTTGATGCCCCAGCAACTGAAGACTTATTCTGAGGTTCTCACCATAGCTCGAGAAGTGGAGCGTGGGTTGGAGAAGAAGCGAGAGGATCAGATGAGGAACCAGGCCATGAAGAGGCCGTTTCCACCATGGGGAGAGGAGGCCCATTCAGAGCAGCGAAGGTGCAGATGAGGCAGCAATTCAGACCAGCTCCTTACCAGGCGGGCCAACCATCGACCTTCTGCAGTTATTGTCAGAAACCGGGCCACATTCGTCAGAATTGCCGGAGGGCAAATGGGTTGTGTTTGGTGTGTGGATCACGAGATCATTCTATAGAGGCTTGTCCGCACAGGAGATTGGGGATAGCCAACCAGACTTTGCCAGCACTTCCAGGACCCAATGGACAGAGAGTGCTACCAGGGCCACTTGGGCAGAGGAATCAGGGACCAGTGATGAGGAGAGCTCTTCCCCTTCCGCCACAGCATGTTGCTCGCCCAGTCCAGAGAGGAGCCAGGACTGCAGCAGGGCGTGGTAGAGGTCAGGCTTACACTCTAACAGCAGAAGAGGCTGAGACTTCTGAGGAGGTGATAACAGGTAATATCAGAGTGCATTCTCAACCTGTTTTAGCCCTCTTCGATTCCGGTGCTTCGCATTGTTTTATCTCAGATCATTTTGTGGCATTGCATTCTATACCTGTTAAAGTGTTAGACCACAAATGGGAGATTAGTACCGGGAATGGAGTAGTCATGTCTTCTAGGGTTTGTGCTGATTGTCCAGTGGAACTTTGTGATAAGACCTTGGCCATAGATATGCTCGTGCTAGACACTAAAGGGTACGACGTAATCTTAGGCATGACCTGGCTCAGTCAGTACCATGCAGTCATTGACTGTAGGGAGAAGAAGATTATTTTCAGGATTCCCCGTCAACCGAAATTTCAATTTTGTGGTGAGGTGAAGTCTACCAAGAGAAAGACTCGGTTGACTACTTCAGAGGTTCAGAAAGGAGTACCGGTGTGGGATGAATTTCCAGGAGTGTTTGTTGAGATCTCAGGACTGCCACCAAAAAGGGTGATCGAGTTCTCAATTGATACTGTGCCTGGGACAGCTCCTATATCTAAGGCTCCGTACAGGATGGCACCGACGGAGCTAGAGATTCTGAAGAAGCAGCTGCAGGAGTACTCTGATAAGGGATTG
Source organism: Agave tequilana (assembly GCA_038442645.1). NCBI lineage: Eukaryota > Viridiplantae > Streptophyta > Magnoliopsida > Asparagales > Asparagaceae > Agave > Agave tequilana. The sequence goes on along the minus strand of JAVJIF010009098.1, from coordinate 61,913 downwards.
ATTCGGCCAAGTGCTTCACCATGGGGAGCTCCAGTGCTATTGGCGAACAAGAAGGATGGTGGTAAGAGACTTTGTATTGATTACAGGGAATTGAACAAGGTTACCATCAAGAACAAGTATCCCTTGCCAAGGATTGATGATTTGTTTGATTAACTTCATGGAGCCCGGGTATTCTCTAAGTTGGATTTGCAGTCGGGGTACCATCAGCTAAGGATGAAGACAGAGGATATCCCGAAGACGGCATTCAGGACCCGTTATGGCCACTATGAATTTCTAGTTATGCCTTTCGGAGTCACCAATGCCCCTGCAGTTTTCATGGATTTGATGAACCGAGTGTTCTCGCCCTACCTGGATCAGTTCGTTGTTGTCTTCATAGATGACATCTTGATCTATTCCAAGAACAACAAGGAGCATGCAGAACACTTGAGGATTGTGTTGCAGACCCTCCAGCAGGAGCAGCTTCATGCCAAGAGGAGCAAGTGTGACTTCTGGTTGGACAGTATAGCCTTCCTTGGGCACATTGTTTCAGCAGAAGGAATCTCGGTGGATCCCAGCAAGGTCCAAGCAGTGAAGAATTGGCCTATTCCGGAGACGGTGACTGAGATTAAGAGTTTTCTTGGGCTAGCCGGATATTACAGGCGCTTTGTCCAGGATTTCTCTAGGATTGCAGCTCCGTTGACCAAGCTCACCCGGAAAGGAGAGAGGTACATATGGACAGAAGAATGTGCTTTGGCATTTGAGCAGTTGAAGCAGAGACTCATTTCGGCTCCGATCTTGAAGACTCCCTCAGGGAGAGGAGGGATGGTCATATTCAGTGATGCATCAGGGAAAGGCCTGGGGTGTGTGCTTATGCAACATGATCATGTTATAGCATATGCATCTAGGCAACTGAAGCCTCATGAGCGGAACTACCCAACTCATGACTTGGAGCTAGCAGCTGTTATATTTGCTTTGAAGATTTGGAGGCATTATCTTCTGGGAGATAAGGTGTTGATATACACGGATCACAAGAGCCTCAAGTATATTTTCTCACAGAAGGAGTTGAACATGAGGCAGAGGCGGTGGCTGGAGCTGATGGCGGACTATGATATTGACTTGCAATACCATCCAGGCAAGGTCAATACAGTACCGGATGCACTAAGCAGGATGCCAGAGAATAGGGTGCTTGTCCAAATCACTCAGCAGAAGGAGTTGATTCAGGACATTATCAGATTGGACTTGATGTTGGTTCGAGGAGCTGAGGAGGCAGGACAGCTCATGGCTTTGCAGATTCAGTCAACATTAATAGATGAGATCAAGGAAGCTCAGAAGGAAGATCCCAGATTGCAGCAGTTCCGAGCTCAGGTAGAGGCTGGATTGAGGACTGATATCAGTATTCATCCGGATGGTGCCTTATATTTTGGTAGCAGACTTTGTGTTCCCCAAGGAGAGGTTCGGCAGAAGATTTTGGCAGAGGCTCACAGTTCAGCATATTCCATACACCCAGGGGGAAACAAGATGTATCAGGACTTGAAGAAGCAGTTTTGGTGGAATGCTATGAAGAGGGAGATAGCCCAGTTTGTTGCCAAGTGCTTGGTTTGTCAACAGATAAAGATTGAGCATCAGAGGACGGCGGGACTTCTGCAACCTTTACCGATTCCCGAGTGGAAGTGGGAGCACATTACCATGGATTTTGTTACGGCATTGCCTCGAAGTCCTAAAGGTAATAATGCTGTGTGGATAATCATTGACCGTCTCACCAAGTCAGCTCACTTTATACCATTCAGGGTGGGACAGTCAACAGAGATCTTGGCAGACAAGTACTTGAAGGAGATAGTTCGTCTACATGGAGTTCCTGTTAGTATTGTATCAGACCGAGACACCAGATTCAGATCTCATTTCTGGGAGAGTCTCCAAGAAAGTCTAGGGACTCGTCTGAAATTCAGTACATCATATCATCCTCAGACAGACGGACAATCTGAGAGGACTATCCAGATTCTTGAGGATATGTTGAGGGCCTGCATGATTGAATTCCAGGGATCATGGGAAGACCATCTTCACTTGGCGGAGTTTTCTTATAATAACAGTTATCAAGCAAGTATCAAGATGACACCATTTGAAGCATTGTATGGGAGGAAGTGTAGGTCTCCGATTTGTTGGGATGAAGTCGGTGAGAGAAGACTTTTGGGGCCAGAGATTCTGATTCAGACAACAGACAAGGTCAGGATTATCAGAGATCATCTCAGGACAGCTCAGAGTCGGCAGAAGAGTTGGGCTGACACTCGGAGAAGGCCATTGGAATTCCAGACAGGAGATCATGTATTCCTGAAGATATCTCCTACCAAGGGAGTAATCCGGTTCGGTACTCGTGGAAAGCTTAGTCCGAGATATATCGGCCCATTTGAGATTTTGGACCGAGTGGGAGATGTGTCTTATAGATTGGCATTACCGCCATCTTTGGACGGAGTTCACAATGTTTTCCACGTGTCACAGTTGAGGAAGTATGTGAAAGATGATAGCCATATCCTGGATCACTCCGAACTGGAACTACAACCGGATTTATCATATCAAGAGCAGCCGATGGCCATTGTGGATAAAAATGTCAAGACATTGAAGAACAAGGCTATACCATTAGTGTTGGTGTCTTGGAACAGGCATGCACCAGGAGAGGCCACGTGGGAGCGAGAAGATGTCATCCGTGAGCGTTACCCTCATCTCTTCACAACTTGATTGGTAAGACTCTTCCTTCTTATTCCGATTCTTGTTCTTATCCTTATTCTTATCTACCGTTATCTTCCTTCTTGTCCTTATTTATCTGTTCCCTTTCACTTTACGAAATTTCGAGGACGAAATTTTTGTAAGGTGGGTAGATTGTAATACCCCGTTCCCGGAATACGTACTTAGTTGCGTATTCAGTTTCCCTATCGTATTTTTTCCGAATTACTTCCTGTATTCGACCGATTTCAGTTCCAAATGTCATTTTCCTGTACTTTGGATTTTATATGATTTTCCGGAATTTTCCTGAAATTAATTAAATATTTTCAAAACCGGTGTCGACCAGTGCCGCTGATCGATTCTCAGATTTTTATCTTGTAAACAGTTAGGAATTTCTAGAAGATCCTTTAGACATTATTTCTTAGAATCATATTTTCTATCTAAATACTTTTTCTGAGAATTTTATGAATTTATGAAAATTCCAACGGAGTCGGTAGATAACTGATTCCGGGATTTTTAATTTTAAAACTGTAAATTATTTCTTCAAACGAATTGCACCATGAGCCTTCAAATATTATTCTTGATTTTTGGTAAAATTTTCAGGTCATTCCGAGATACTTGAATTTCGGACATTTTTTCAATAATTGCAAAATTCCACAATTTCCACCTCATTTCCCACCCACTTTCCATCTAATCCCACTCATTCTCTCTCTCTCCCATAGCCGGCCAAGTGGCCAGGTGAGGGACACCTCACCCCCTCCTTTTTGCAAGAAAACCCCTCACTTCTATCTTAATTCCAACCCCTTTACAAAATCTCCAATCCTATAAATACATTTTCCTTTACACTTTAATCCTTTTCTTCCTCATTTCAACACAAGAGAGAAGAACTCTCACCAACCCTCTTCTTCCTCAACCACAACCCTAGCTCCAAGAACTCCCCAAGCTCTTCACCTCCAGCTCAAGTCACTTCTTTGGAGCTTGGATCGTAGCTCTCTTCGTCGTCAAGGATCAATTAGGAGCTAACCGTCAACCACACTCTTTCCGGACTCGTAGAGCTTCAATCAAACGGTTCCAAGTGAGTATTTCACTCACCAAGACTTGAATTAGCCCTAGAACACTTGTATCTACACCTCTTGTACACCTAGGTCACCAAAAACCATGAATTGAACCATCAAACACAATTTCCAGAAAATCTGTTCTGTCACTGTTTTTCCCACGATTAGTCGACTTACCCTAGGAGCTAGTCGACTAGAACACTTAGCTGAAACTTAGCTTTTCTGGAAAACACAGTATTAGTCGACTTACCCCAAATATCAGTCGACTAATCTTTTCTGGACCTAAATCTCAACTCTCTGGAAATCCCTATTAGTCGACTCCTGAATCCTCCTAGTCGACTAATCCTCCCTGGACCAGAAATCCAACTTTCTGTATCAACAGACTTAGTCGACTTAAATATCTGTTAGTCGACTGGAGACCCCTATTAGTCGACTAACCCTTACCCCTAGTCGACTAATTCTGACTGTGTGTCATAGTTAATTTCTGTTCTGAATTTGGTTCTTATACTTGTTATATGTGTATTATATCTTGCTTGTTCATGCTTCAATACTGGCTCTACATGACCTATTACTGGATGGATGTATCTCTTGTTATCTCATGACTTATTATTGCATATACTCGTTTCATGACATGTTAAATAGTAATATCACCACTTATCATGCCATCTCTTAAAACTAAGCATGATACACTTGACTTTTACATAAAAAGCACCAACTTACATATGGGTCGGGGGAAATATGCGGATATCGATACGTGTTCGTGTTTACAGTGGTAGTAGGTATATTGTACAATCATATTCCGGTCTAACCTGCGGTACACCAGGGGACCGAGGGGAGTGCTTGCTCCCTATTCCTGAATCAGTCATGACTAAGGGCATACATAAGACCCTCCTGAATAGCCTAGCGGCTGGCTTCCGTCACCAAGCAACGGAACAATCCTGGACCGTTATCCCGGGCATGTACGGGGTCCACTGTAAACATAGTTCGTCGATACCCCGCTTTTTCCAATAACAACCTTGAGTTACTAGGATATGGATCTATGTGCGCTGGGACGCTGGGTCACATAGCTAGATATCACAGTAAAGCAAGTAATAATAATAATAGACTAGAGCTATGCATTCATTCCTTTCTGACTTCAGTTATATATGCTTTCCTTACCTGTTGGTTTATATTCATTAGACCGTTCCAGTTTTCCTTATTCATGTATCCTGGCCATTTGGCCATATATATTGTTTATCGTTATATGTCTTGATCCCTTGGATTTGCATATTCAGATTCTGAGGCTTGGGTCGAAGTGGAGCCATCCACCGAAGATCAGGCTTTCTTTAGTGAGCAGGCAGATTAGTTCCGGTCCTCGTGCCAGACTTACCTTTTGACTCACGAGATCTTCTTTCCACTTGTGAGCTTCTTGTATACATATTTGTATATATCCCTTTTGGACTTGGTTATGATGTAATGCACATGTATCGTGTAATACTTTATAATATCTTGTGATGACTTTGTATGTGTGTATCTTGAGTTGGCATATATATGGATATCACGCCTTATCGTGTACTCTGATCCTTATTGTACTTTTATGCTTAGCGTATATACGTGGGGGCACCTTTTGACCAACGTATATACGTCGCAGTGACGTCCCCGTATCTGTGGAATCGGGGCGTTACAAGGCTGGACGTGGGTAGGCTCCACGACTTTAAGCCTTCATCTCAATATGAGTGATGGTATTCGCATGACGGTCGTCTAAGTATTGAGATGACGTGTGTCTGGTAAGCACACGTTGCAAGACACTTATGGAAATGTATTATACACACTACATGTACATTTGCCATATACATACTAAACTCCACCAATAAAGTATCTCTCGAAACTGTTAGGTTAATTAGCCCGAAAGTCCACGATATAAATTAGGCAAAAGCATAAATTTTGACCGAAATTTGTTCATGAACCGTACTAGTCATCCTCTTAGTCGGAGAGTGCCAGTAATTTGAGTGCACCATGACGAACGATAAATTTCGCGTGTGAGATTTTTTTTCAAAAAAAAAAAAATCAAAGGATGGCCATCCGCTTTTAAAAATAAAATTGTGATATGGGATATAAAAAATTTCAAAATAAATATTTTTAAAAATGTTTTTTAGTCGGGCATGTCTCGAGTGAGAGATTGTAAGATATTTCCTGATTCGATTCATACCCTATTTCCTATCCCATATCATAACACACGTGCAATTTATGTTAGTCAACATATTAGGTGTGTCTAATAGGTGCACTAAATTGTAAGGGTCGGTGGGACCTGGTACTACTTGAAATCACCTAGAGGGGGGGTGAATAGGTGAAGGCTATACTAAGTACCAAATAATGCGAATAAAAAACTAATTAACAATAAACAACAACAATAATAAGACTTGCAAGAAAGTAAACAAATAATAGTGTAAGTAAAGGAAAGAGAGAGTTTAGAGATAAGTTGACAATCGCAAACACGAGAATATGTTTCGAGGTTTGAGCCACTGCTCTACGTCCCCGTCTTCAACACGATGAAGGATTTCCACTATGTTTGATCCCACCGGATCGTCAATACAAGTTCTCACTAGAACTCTTCGGGCACACTTGTCCTCTCTCACGGTGCCGCAACACCGACTTAGAGCTCACTAGCTCGCTTGAGGCCGCAACCTCTACAACTTCTCAATATGAAGAAATGGTGATCAATACTTGACCACAAATAATGGCTCACTTGCACAACCCTACAACCAAGATGAGGAGATGAAACTTTGAGATTGTGTAGTGCACAAATCTAGAAGAGAAGTATAGGAAGGCTTCAAGCTAAAAGGATTGGAAATTTGGCTCAATAAAAACTTTTTACTAAAAGGCTAAACTTTTGAAAACTTTTGATCTTAATCTTGTAAATCTTATCTTTTAGTTGTATAACACTCCCTCTATTTATAGGGGATGAAAACTGGGTTAAAAAGGCCAAGAGATTCGTTGGAGAGATCCCAACAAAAATCAAGTCAGAAAATAGCCGTTGGAATCTATCAGCAGATTCTGACTGCTGTCGGTCGAACGGGCTGATCGACCGCCAACGGTCGGATTTTCGACCGTTGGGAAAGCGGTCGACCGGGCCGGTCGACCGAAGTCCCAAATAGAAAGTGACCACTCTCTGTCGGTCGACCGTGTCGGTCGACCGTGCCGGTCGACCGAGAAAAACAGAAAGCACTGCTCTTGCTCTCGGTCGACCGGTCGGTCGACCGATGTGCACACATGCACAATGGTGCATATCGGTCGACCGACAGAGCAGTTCATCTCTGTCAGTGGTCGACCGTGAGGTCGACTGGACTAGGCCAAAAATAGATTTTTTGAAAGGGCTTTTTGAAGATAAAAATTTTGATAAAAATTCTTTAGATTGGTATATACAAAATAGAGTTCTAGGGTTTATAAAGACCAGGGTGTGATCATAGATCAACACCAAAATGATTTGAACTTTATTTTGATAAAAATTCTTTTTCTAAACAAAAACGGTTTTTCCAAAAACTTGTTTTTCCAAAAACGAATTTTCAAAACTTTGTTTTTCTGAAACTTGATAAGAAATTTTGTAATAAAATTTTGTTTGTAAGCATGAAGCAATATCAAATGTGTGTGTGTGACAATCTCAAAATTATCAACCTCTATCATTTCGGTTTTAACAAAATAGACTATAATCCTAACTAAAATGGAAAATGTAAAAATACAAATCTTGTAGTAGTCTTCTCAACTTGTTTGATCCTGGAGCTCTTCTTTTTGTGCTGGGCTCTGGGATTCAAATCTTCGCGGCTTCCAAATGTGTGAGTCTTGTGTTGGAGCCGTCAATCAACCTATGATTTTACCTGAAACTCATTTAAACAAACTTGTTAAAACATAACTACATATGGTTTGTTATCATCAAAACTTCGGGCTAATGGTCTTTGGGCCAACAATCTCCCCCTTTTTTGATGACGACAAAACATTTGGAATTATTACAAATATTTTGGGTGGATACTTTAAGTGAAGCCCCCCTTAACACATGCATATAAAATAATCTGATAAAGAGATGTACATGCATAACACAGGCATATATAGGATATGAAAATGACACATATGCCAACCATCCATGCATACCAAAGATACAGAAATACAAAAGTGTATGCATACATGGTTACCTCCATCCATCCATAAATACCTCCATCCTCCAAAAATAGATGATTGGAAAAAATAAACACAACATATAACCAATCACATATATCAAATTGAGATAACAAAGATAACTGTCATATCATAAAAGATGTCCATACAAGTTAGGAGGTTCATGCCAACCTCAAAAACCCAGAAAGATAACACATGTTCATAAACTAATATCCAAATACATGCATAGAAAAACAATCCAAATAAGATAGAAAATAAACACAGAAATAACTCCCCAAATATCTCTCCCCCTTTTTGACATCATCAAAAGGGGTCACTGATCATCAGAATCATGTCCACCAAAATCAGAGTCCGACGGTAAAGTAGTCGGCGGAGGTGGAGCAGAAGAAGTCATGGTGGTGAATGGAGGGCCGGTAGTAGGAAGTGGCTTGGCACGATCAGAAGGAAGAGGAGCCGGCCAATCAAACCTGGTATAGATGCCGCTGAGACAGGCATGCATATAGCGCATGGAGTCACAGATATGGCTGAGATCATTGTCCAAACGCTGCTCCATCCGCTGATAGTGTGCGTTCATCTCAGCGGAAATCTGCTGACGATGCTCGGTCATCTCAGCGGACCTGCTGGCGATGCTCGGTCATCTCAGCAGAAATCTGCTGGTGGTGCTCCTGAAGCTGAGTAGATAAGGCCAAATAGGGGTCGAAGGGAGCAGAAGAGCCAGAGGATGATCCAGGAACAGCAGCAAAGAAAGGCTGCGGCTGAGGAGCTGGATGATGCTCCCTAGGACGCATCCTCTTGAGGAGGGTGCTGTTAATATCTACTGACGGTTCATAGGACCTGTAACACCCCGCTCCCGGAATACGTACTTAGTTGCGTATTCAGATTTTTGATCGTATTTTTCGATTTACCTTCTGTACTTATTTTGTATTATGAATTGTTTATATGATTGTTTTGTCTTAAATTTGGATTCGTGGACTCGGAGTCAGCCCTAGTCTGAACCGAAGACCCGATCCTAATGTATTACTTGATTTGGTCTTTCCGGTAATTAGATTTGACCGATTTCAGTTTCAAATATTATTTTCCTATATTTTAGATTTTATATGATTTTCTGGAATTTTTCTGAATTTAATTAAATATCTTCAAAACCGGTGTCGGCCAGTGCTGCTGACCGATTCCCGGATTTTTAGTTTACAAACGGTTTAGAATTTCTAAAAGTTCCTTTAGACATTATTTCTTAGAATCGTATTTCTTACCTAAATACTTTTTCTGGGAATTTTATGAATTTATGAAAATTCCACCGGAGTCGGTAGCTAGCTGATTCCGGGATTTTTAGTTTTAAAACTATAAAGTATTTCTTAAAACGGATTTCACCATGGGACTTAGAATATTATTCTTGATTTTTTGTATAATTTGCGAGTCGTTCCGAGATACTTAAATTCGGGACGATTTCGGTATTTTCTGAAATGTTTTCCGTATCCTCGACTTAAACCCGGGAATCTGTGTTTCCAATATTTTCATTTTTCTAGTCAAAGAGAATATCTTCTCTTTATCAATTCTTTTCCTTTTCCTTTTTCCTTATTTCTCTTCCTTCCTCCACAATCCACAAGAATTCCATTTTCCAAAATTCCAACAATTCCAAAATTCCATTTTCTTCCACACACTTCCACCAACTTCCTCATTAATGCCTCTCTTTCTCTCTCTCTTCCATGGCCGGCCAAGTGGCCAAAAGAGGGACACCTCATCCCCCTTATTTGCAAAAACCCCCTCTCTTCTACTTTATTTACACCTCCTTTACAAAATCTAAAACCTATATAAACTTTTCCTTTCATTTCTATTTCCTTTTTTACTTCCTTCCACTAAGAGAAGCCTTCACCCTCACCAAATCCTCCTCCATCTCAACTCAACCACCAACTCCAAAACACCAAGGCTATCATCTTCACCACAACCTCAACCCCTGGCTTTTGGATTTGGGCCGTATCCTTCTTCGTCTTGGTGATATTGTCGACTTCGATCTCTTCGAACGCGTAGAGCTTCAAATAACCGATCTAAGTGAGTATTTCTACTCACCAAGACTTGGCTAATTCCTAGCATATTGGTGTTTACATATCTTGTATATTTGTATCTTCAAAATCATGTTATTTGATCATCAAACACAACCATCAAAATCTGTTCTGTATTCTGTTTCCAGACGATTAGTCGACTTGACCTAGGGATTAGTCGACTTGAAACCCTTATTTGAAACGTAACCTTTTCTGGAACACAGTTTTAGTCGACTTACCTTAATTATTAGTCGACTATAGATCACTGTTAGTCGACTACCCATTCTATCCTAGTCGACTAACTTTTCCTGAAACCAAAAACTCAACTTTCTGTAACTCAGTATTAGTCGACTTAACGTATCTGTTAGTCGACTTGAAATCACTGTTAGTCGACTACCCTTTCCACCCTAGTCGACTAACTTTTCCTGAATCAGAAACCCAACTCTCTGGAACCCAGTTTTAGTCGACTATACCAGACTATTAGTCGACTAACCCCTTTATTAGTCGACTACCTATTCCACCTAGTCGACTAACTTTGGCTGTCTGTTATAGTTGATTTCTTTCTTGAATCTGGATCTTATCCTTGGTGCATGTGCAATATATTATTCTTACTTGTGCTTCATGACTGATACTTCATGACTCATTACTTGATGTATATCTCCTCTTGTCACTTCATATTTCCATGTCTATGTATTACCATGCAACTGCTTGTTTCATTCTTATACTTGTACCATGCCTGTGCTATTCTTACTTCTTTATCGCATACCATGCTTGGCCGACCCTTCGTGGTCGTTGATCTTGGGTTACTTCTATGTTACCACCTGCCATGTCATTACTTCCGACCTATCAGTTTCATGCTTCCATTTAGCACATGTATTTTACTTGGCAATTGATTGTTATCATCTACCACCAGACTATTATCAATCTCTTATCATGATTGGTTGCTTGTTAAATATCACCATCCTGTCATGCTATCATTTAACACCCAGCATGATGTACTTGACTTTGTGATTATCATGTTTACGGGAATCCTGTCTTGTTATTCTGAATGGAACTAAGTGCCACACGGAACAAAGTGCCACACCACACGGTGGGGGCCACCTCTTGAATCTGTGGGGGCCACCTCTAGAATCCATCCCCTCAGAACAAAGTGCCACATGGAACAAAGTGCCACATCACACGGTGGGGGCCACCTCTTGAATCTGTGGGGGCCACCTCTTGAATCTGTGGGGCCTTTTCCTGTCTTGTCCAGTTATTCCCGTAATCTGATAAACCATAAAAATGGCAACTTGCACGGGGAATGGGAGGAAGTGATGGATGCCGGAATGATACCTTGCTTATAGTAATGGAATAAAATATTGACGATTCGTGTTAGTGGGACTTTGGGCCCACAGAAGATGCGTGTTAGGGGGACTTAGGGCCTCCAAACTGGTCCCAGGTGTATGGGAACTACTATAAGAAGTGTTATCAGTTCTCCATCTACTTCCGCTAACAACCCTCGCCTAGCTTATATATGGGTGTATGTGTTTTGAGGTATACACCAGGACACATACCTAGATATATGGGTCAGACGAGTAATAATAATAACGATGCCTGTTGTGACACATGCTACTCCTGTTATGATTCCTGTTACACCCGCTATGCATGTTATGATTCCCGTTATGTACTCCTGTCATGCATGTTATGATTCCCGTTATGTATTCCTGTCATGCCTGTTATGTGTTCCTGTTATGACTACTTTGTAACTCGGGTTGTATGTGCTTGGATTACGATGATATGAGATAAAGGTATATAGATGAAGGTTTCCTTGTTTGGATTATTCCTTCGATGTACTAGTCTCTTAGAGCCGTGACCTAAGCTTATACAATCAGTTTTGCTTGTAACCGGCTTTATATCGGATTTCCTGTTTTATGATTATTATGCTATACCTGTTCATACCTGCTCTAACCTACCTGCCTCCTGAGTACTTCTTACTTGATATCATTTGTTATATGCACACTTGTGCTCATCCTGCTTCGCCACTTGGTATTGGTACTACTCGCCTGGGGAGTGTCACTGACTCCCCTGGACCTCACGTCCAGGTCATGGAGCTAGGAGCGTGTGAATTCTCCCTGTTGCTGATCAGAGTAGTGCAGCAGTAGCGTGGATCTCCAGCAGACCTTGCAGAGCTCCATCCTTCCAGGCCCCTGTGTGTCTCTCGAGTTTCCTTTTAGTAAAACTCGTGAGTGCCTTTTATACTGTTCATACTTGTACATTTTCATGTATTCCCGCATTTGCGCATATCAGTGATGTAATATTCATGTAATGTTGGATCACTTCTGGTGATAACTTTGTAATTGTACTCATGTGTTGGAATGTATAATGCACCATTTGCTTCCGTACTCTGATTCTTGCCTTTACTGATGCTTAGCGTATATACATGAAGGTACTTTTGACTTGCGTATATACGTCGCAGTGACGTCCCCGTATCCGTGGGATCGGGCCGTTACAGGACCGTTCAGAGGACAGATCAATTTTAGCTGCTTCAAAAGACGTGTGATGAGCATCCCAAAAGGCAAGTGCCGGTTTGGGACAAGGAGATGATCAGAAGTCATGTAATTTATGATGAGTTTAGGTATATTGATTCTAATACCTTTCAGAAGGCAAAAGATGACAAGAGGTGCAGACCCCTAGCATGACTATTTCTCCTGATTTTGGCAGGAGGTTATAGAACACGATTTTGGCCAGGACCTAGGCGGTGAGAGTATAATACTTCACCTCCTCGTTCCTAACTAAACCGGGGTTATCATCATCATGAAGCAGTGTGGAGACGGTGTGGGCAGATTCACCGTCAGGATACTCAAAATCATGCAGATCGAAGTTATAAATGTTTACCCCCTCACAGGAGAGGTGTAGGTAACGTGCAAATTCTTGAAGTGTGATATCAAAATCTCTGCCCAAGACTCTGGATCTGATGTGATTATGTTCAAAGGTGAGATTAGAGTAGAAATATTGCACAAAAGTAGGATAGACAGGTTCTTTAATAGTGACAAAATTTTCTAAGGAGCTAGATGTTATGATAGATGCAAGATTAAGGTGCTCAAAATCGCTAAGCACCATAGTTCGACCAGAATTCACATTTTTAGCGGAGATTAAGACATGCCTATAGGAAGCATTTTGAGATACAAAAGGAGAAGATGAAGATTGGGGGTTTTCCCCTTTTTAGAACGGGTTCTTTTAGACATGGATGATGTATAAGCAAGATTAGGCACTAATAAGGCACGATCTAAACAATAGAACCTAGAAATCACCTAGAGATAACAAGGAAATAAGAGATTTGAAGGAAAAAGGAGATTATACCTTGAAAACTAGACGAAAATCCCAAAATTGAGAGTAGATCTGAAGCCTGAACACAATTTTCTCGAATTTTTGTGGATGAATTTGAGGAATTAGAGAGAGGAAAAAGAGTTTGAGAGGGTGTAGGGTTGAGAGAAGAGAGGATTAGAAGAAATTTTTCTCAATCATGGCAAAATCTTGATATATGGACAAATAACATATGGCAAAGAAACATGAATATATTCTCAATCATGGCAAAGATACAACAAATGGATATGCAAGTTTACATATGTAAGGCACATTATTACAAAAATGCAACTAGGAATCCTATGCTTATAAGAAGAAATTTTTATGTGGAGAAGTTACCAAACCATAGGTATTCTTCAAAATGGGTGCCTCTTCGATAGTGATGCAAGCGACGATGTGTTCGTTGAGTGTTGATGCATTCACCACCCGGGCACCATCTCCCCCTAAGTCTTGGAGGAGGACGACCCACCTGCATCAATTAAGTTTGGTGCGTCTTTTGGTACCCAAATCTTTTTGGGTCCTATAGAGTTAGTGTTTTCTCGAACCCAAACATTTTTATTTGACAAGTTTAACTTAGCATAACAAAATTTAGCTAAATGGCCTTTGCGGCCACAATGTGCACAAGTATAAATTCTACCATATATAAATGCATGCTTGTGTGTGTGTGTGCATGCTTGTGTGAGTTTGAAGCATGATGATGAGTGTGTTTCCCTTGGGATATTCCTTTAGGAAACCTAGATGCAAATTTAGTCATGTCAAAAGTACATTTCTTTAAAGTTATATCCAAAACTTCAATACGTTTTTAGATTTCTAAAACTTCATTTTTATTACAAGTAGAAATAGGGCTTTTTCCTTTACAAGATGTTTTGTATTTTTCAAAATCCTTTTTCATTTTCTCAAAAGAATTTGATAATTCATTTTTCTCTTTTAAAACAAGCTCAAATTTATTCTTTAGGGAATCATTCTCCTTTTTCAATTTTTTATTTTGAGCAAGTGATATTTCATACCTACTTTGTAATTCTTCAAAAAAATGTGCAAGTTCATCCATGGTTAAGTTTTCATCATCTAAAGAGTTTTCTAGACATACCTTGGAAGCATCATCGCCATGTGCCATGAAGCACATGTGAGCGACGTCGATCTCCTCTTCGGATTCTGACTCCGAGTCATTCAACGTGGTCACCATTGCCTTTTTCTTCTTTTGCCCGTTCTTGGAGGTAGTAGCTCGTAGAGAGGAGCAATCGGCAATTAGGTGTCCCGTCTTCTTGCAATGAAAACATGGACCCGGTTCCACTCTCTTCTTTTCAAATCTTCCTTGAGGTCTCCCTCTTCGGAAGTTGCTTTGTCTACCTTTCTTATAGAACATTTTGCCCACCTTCCTTATGAGCATGGCAAAGTCTTCATCGTAGTCTTCCGATGAATCCTCTTCATCATAGGAGGATGGAGCCGCCTTGAAAGCAAGAGCTTTCTTCTTTGGTGACTCCCTTTCTTCTCTTACCTTCATCTCCATCTCATGGGTTTTGAGATTGCCGATGAAGCCGGAGAAGTCCATCTCCTCCCTATCATTTAGCTCTTTGAGGGTGGTTGCCTTGACTTCCCAAGATTTGGGAAGAGCTCTAATGACCTTCCGGATCTTTTGGTCATTGTCGATGTTGTCACCTTTGGGAGATAAGGCGTTAGTAATCTTGGTGAAACGAGTGAGCATATCATCTATGCCTTCATTATCAAGCATATAGAAATTCTCATATTGAGAACGGAACAAGTCAATTTTAGATCTCTTGACTTGCGACGTCCCCTCATGAATAACAATAAGCACATTCCAAACTTCATAAGTAGATTTACAATTTATGATGCAGGAAAGATCATCTTCATATAATACTTGAGTGAGTGCATATTGGGCTCTAGCATTGGCCTCATAGTCCTTAGAGGTTTTTTCGGACCATGTTCTCTCATCAGTGAGAGGTTCAATAAATTTTTTAGTGATGGACTTGGCAACTCTAACTCCTAAGGATTTTAGGAATAGGTTCATTTTGACCTTCCAAATGAGGAAGTTCAACCCATCAAATTTGGGTGGGGGACTTGATGCTAGAAAAGTCAACTGATGCCATGAATACAAGTATAGTGCACAACAAATAATAAATGCAACAAATAGATATAGCCAATAATGAGGATCTCCCTAAGGTGGTTAAACCAAATGCTAAGGTTAGGCTCTGATACCAATTGAAATCACCTAGAGGGGGTGAATAGGTGAAGGCTATACTAAGTACCAAATAATGCGGATAAGAAACTAATTAACAATAAACAACAACAATAATAAGACTTGCAAGAAAGTAAACAAATAATAGTACAAGTAAAGGAGAGAGAGAGTTTAGAGATAAGTTGACAATCGCAAATACGAGAATATGTTTCAAGGTTCGAGTCACTGCTCTACGTCCCTACCTTCAACGCGATGAAGGATTTCCACTATGCTTGATCCCACCGGATCGTCAATACAAGTTCTCATTAGAACTCTTCGGACACACTTGTCCTCTCTCACGGTGCCGCAACACCGACTTAGAGCTCACTAGCTCGCTTGAGGTCGCAACCTCTACAACTTCTCAATATGAAGAAACGGTGATCAACACTTGACCACAAATAATGGCTCACTTGCACAATCCTACAACCAAGATGAAGAGATGAAACTTTTAGGATTGTGTAGTGCACAAATCTAGAAGAGAAGTAGAGGAAGGCTTCAAGCTAAAAGGATTAGAAATTTGCCTCAATGAAAACTTTTTGCTAGAAGGCTAAACTTTTGAAAACTTTTGATCTTAATCTTGTAAATCTTATCTTTTAGTTGTAAAACACTCCCTCTATTTATAGGGGATGAAAACTGGGTTAAAAAGGCCAAGAGATTCGTTGGGGGAGATCCCAACAAAAATCAAATCAGAAAATAGCCGTTGGAATCTGTCAGCAGATTCTGACTGCTGTCGGTCGACCGGGCCGATCGACCGCCAGCCGTCAGATTTCTGACCGTTGGGAAAGCGGTCGACCGGGCCAGTCGACTGAAGTCCCAAATAGAGAGTGACCACTCTCTGTCGGTCGACCGGGCCGGTCGACCGAGAAAAACAAAGAGCACTGCTCTTGCTCTCGGTCGACCAGTCGGTCGACCGATGTGCACACATGCACAATGGTGCATGTCGGTCGACCGCCCGGTCGACCGACAGAGCAGTTCAGCTCTGCCAGCAGTCGACCGTGAGGTCGACCGGACTAGGCCAAAAACAGATTTTTTGAAAGGGTTTTTTGAAGATAAAAATTTTGATAAAAATTCTTTAGATTGGTATATACAAAATAGAGTTCTAGGGCTTATAGAGACCAGGGTGTGATCATAGATCAACACCAAAATGATTTGAACTTTATTTTGATAAAAATTCTTTTTCTAAACAAAAACTGTTTTTCCAAAAACTTGTTTTTCCAAAAACGAATTTTCAAAACTTTGTTTTTTCGAAACTTGATAAGAAATTTTGTAATAAAATTTTGTTTGTAAGTATGAAGCAATATCAAATGTGTGTGTGTGACAATCCCAAAGTTATCAACCTCTATCATCTCGGTTTTGACAAAATAGACTATAAATCCTAACTAAAATGGAAAATGTAAAAATACAAATCTTGTAGTAGTCTTCTTAACTTGTTTGATTCTAAAGCTCTTCTTTTTGTGCTGGGCTCTGGGATCCAAATCTTCGCGGCTTTCAAATGTGTAAGTCTTGTGTTGGGGCCGTCAATCAACCTATGATTTTACCTGAAACTCATTTAAACAAACTTGTTAAAATATAACTACATATGGTTTGTTATCATCAAAACTTCGGGCTAATGGCCTTTGGGCCAACACTACTCTCTAATTAGGGTTAGGGACATTATGGAAAGGCCACTAATCAAAGGATTATATAAAAAGAGGAAGTCTCTCTCTGCAGTCAAACATTATTCTCCATCCATAGGAGGCTAGGTTTAGCAGAGAGAAGACTCTCCATCTCGTTCCCTACAACGAAGATCCAGATCCAGGTATAGTTCACCATCCTTCGAAAAGCGAAGATCCAGATCCGGGTATAGTTCTGTAAGTTCACCTAGAGGGGGGGGTGAATAGGTGATGGCTAATCTAAAGGTCACTTATGAACAAATAATGCGGAATTAAAACTAAGTTGACCAAATTAAAGCTTCTTATTAATTTAACACTTATGTATAACCAAGAGTGTTGCCGAATTCCCCTTGCGAGGCTCTGGACAAGCTCCTCTAGATTCCCCTTGAATGGGTTGAGGTGCCGCGTTGGCTCTCTTGGTTGAATACTAGTGTTAACAACAATCCCACGCAATTATATATCAATTAAGCACAAGGGTATATATCATGCATATATAAGATGAACACAATGAAAGTAAATGCAAGATATAAAATAGAGACAAAGAGAGAGAGAGGGAAGAGTAAGCAATCGCAAACACAAAGGGTTTGTTTCGAGGTTCGAGCACACTTGCTCTACATCCCCGCCTTCGACACACGAAGGATTTCCACTATGCAAGATCCCACCGGATCTCTCCTCGGTGCCGTACACCTACAAACCCTCGGACTCCCAAGTCCCGTACACACGCAAGTCCACCGACTCGCCGAGGCCGTACCTCTACCACCAAGAGTTCACAACCGAACTCCAACCACCAACAACGAGCACACTTGCCCGTTTCCTCAAATTACAAAGAAAAGATCTCTTTGATGATCACAACACTTGATCACCTAAAGAGCACTCTCACTACAACACACCTATAGGAATATCTAGCAATGGAAAGCTCAAGTGTGGTGTGAGAAAATCAAGGAAAGAAAGCTTTGATGGAAAACTCAAGAAATCACTTTAACACTCTCTTGATAAAAACTCCCTTTTGATTGGAAATATTTGCTCTCAAATATGTGGAGAGAACTTCTGAAATCAGTTGGAAAAACTAGCTCAAAGGTCTCCAAAATCTTAACCTTAAAACAGTTGACAAAGTCCCAATTTATAGGCTTCAGAAAATAGAGCCGTTGGGAACCTGTCAGTGCTGTCGGTCGACCGCCGGTCGACCGGCCAACGGTCATTTTTCTGACCGTTGCAGCCACCGGTCGACCGGCTCGGTCGACCGATAACTTCCAGAGAGCAGAACTCTCTGGACCGGTCGACTGCCAGTCGACCGCTCGCCTGGATTTGAACTGTCGGTCGACTGGGTCAGTCGACTGGACATTTCCAGAGAGCAAGCTCTCTTGGTCGGTCGACCGACCCGGTCGACCGGCCACTGTGCTGACAACGTGCACATGGCTGTGCACTTCGGTCGACCGGTCCAGTCGACCGGTTGGCCTGTCAGCCAGTTTTCCAGGTCAGAAATCTGTACAAAAAATCTTTTTATAAAATCCTAAAAATACATGTAAATTCTACAAAAATAGTTTTACCAATATACATGAGAGAACAAACATGCTTGCACAAAATCAAGACATGTTATAGATGTTTTGGTCTATTTTTGTAACTTGGAAATATTAGCTAAATAACTAAAATGTATTTTTCCAAAACATGTTTTTCCAAACTTGTTTTTCTAAATCTTCATCAAATACAAAAACAAGATATTTGAGTTCATTTAAAAGCATGGTGTGTATGGATATGATCCACTACACAATCAATATGGAATATCTATGTTTTTGACATAAAGCTCTAATCATGATTTTGGTTTAAAGATATGAACTATGAAATACCAAAATCTAAAAATAGTATTTTGTCATAATGAAAAATCTTTTCTATTCTAGAAAATCTTTTATAAAAAACATTAAATCAAGAGTTCTATCAAGAGTGTGTGTGTGTGATATAACTTGAGCAATCCACCAACTATCTATCCTTTACATTTTTACTAAAACAAAAAATACAAATTCTATACCTAGACCCAAGTCTTCATCTTCTTGAAGTCTTCACTTGAAGCTTCTCATCTTCTTGACTTGGTCCAAGCTTGATCCAAAAACTCCTTGGATCACCACATGCAAGCTCCAAATCTTGATCTTTTATCCTTTGTTGAGCTATGCACCTACTAAGATCTTGATAAAGAATCTGTCACTAAATAAACAAGATCATTAGTAACTATAACTACATGAGTTGATCATCATCAAAACTAGGGTGAAGGGCCTTTGGGCCAACAATCTCCCCCTTTTTGATGATGACAAAACTCATGGAGTTATATATGCATGGATTAAAGTAAAGCTTCAAAGAAGCTCCCCCTTAACACATGCATCACAAGAAATGATAGATATGGCAATAAAAGCTCATAACATGTATGCAATGTAGGAGATGCAATCATAACAAAAATCAAATCCTAAATCAAATCTTTTGCTCCTAATTGCAAAATACAACATATATGCATAATAAGTAAGGAAGACAAATACTTCTCCCCCTTAAGCAATGAAAACATGCATATAACTCACAAATTCTTCTCCCCCTTTTTGTCAATCATCAACAAAGGGTTCAAAGTAAAATACATCAAACAAATTTTTCTCCCCCTTTTTGTCAAAAACAAAGAAATCAAGGAGGGTAAAATACAAATCAATCAATAAAATTTATATGCGATATAAATTCATGAAGAGGAAGACGTTAAGTTAGCTTCCCGACACATATACATTACATGAAAGAGGGATGACACGCCCTAATTCACATAACGTATAATATGTCATGCATAAGAGGAGATGTGAAGCTCCCCCTACACACGTATATCATATAAAGAAGAGTTGTCAAGCTCCTCAATTTATAATATACTCAACATGAATCTACATATGGAAGAGATGTTAAGCTCTCCTTGCATATAGACAATACAAATCAAAAATTTTGAATTTTTCTTTATCAAAACAAAATTTTAACTTTTTCTTAGTAACAACAAATTTTGAGATATCAATTGTAAAATAATCAAATTTGAATTTTTGATACCAATTTCAAAACACAATGCATAAGCTTATTATGAAATACCAATTTGAAATCTAATTAAGCTTAGCATCAACAATCTTTGTGCTTTAAAGGAAATACCACTTGTAAAATAAGCACAAATAGATAACATATATGTATGACAAGATAATACCAATAGAAATTGATATAATTTGAAGGCATTCATACATACAATCAAAATATGAATATACACAACATGAAGTCATATTGATACCAATTGCAAATAACCAATGATACCAATTGAAAAGTAAGCATAAGTGTATACATCATATAATCTACCATATGAAGAATTCGAACTAGTTAAATGAACTTGTTTTAAGAACTAGTACGAGATCCTTCCATCAAGGAATGAGTTAAAAAGTTTTTCATGAAAGATCAATGAAACACAAGGCACTAAAAACACTCTAATCCATAAAGTCCATATTTTCAAAAATGAGTGTACTAATGTTATGTGAAACATGGCATCATGAAAATTGCAATAAAACTCAATATTCCTTAAAATCATAAATTTTGAAAATACGAAAATCATCACAAATTTTAATATATGAAAATCATCAAAATTATATTTCATAGCATATGTATGTTTTGACAAGACATTAAGTATACATACATATCCCCAAAATTCAATTGAGTCCTTATAAATAGATTTGCATGAAAAGCAAATGACTCAAGGGTTATCCATGTATATTTTAATGTTTTGGCAAAAGAAACTTATACATGAAATGAAATCACATGATCAAAACATAAATCCAAATGGGAATACAAGTTTAAGAATGTAATGATCATCAACACAAGGCTATACTAGTACATCTAATAGGCACAAATAAGCATTCAACCCAATCATATATAGATTTATTTGTGGTCCATAAGGTGTACAAGTATAAATCCAAGTGTTGACAAATACTAACATCTAAACTAATATTCAATACAATGAAGCATCAAAATTTTGAAATCACAAAAGAATTTATCCATAAATACAGGATCATGTGCAATACTTGAAGAATAGATAACTAGTTTAAATGAATTTTTTGACAAACTAGTTAAAGATCCTTCATAAATAAAAAATCATATGTATTTCATGAATACTACTAAATACATAAAAGTTCAAGCACTCATATTCCATAAAGCTCCAAATTATATGTTTTCTTAAAGATGAGTGTTCAAAGGTTATGTAAATAGTATCCACATGAAAATAGTCATTGAAGCCAAAAACGATCATAAGTCAAATTTTTTTTAACAACAAATCATGAAAAATCATTTTTCACTAAAATCAACAATTTTCATGGTATATGTATGGTTTATACAAATCTAACAATATGCATACATATCCCAAAAATAAAAGAGTCTATTAAATGTTTGCATGAAGGCAAGAGACTCACGGGTATACATGTATATTTATTAGATTTGAATTAAGCATGCATATACATGAAGTAAATCACAAAAATTGGTAAAACATGTATAAAAGAGAATAGTCAAAACTAGTCTTATACATATGCATAAAGTGGATACAAGTGAGCATGAAGTTCAATCATATATGAGTCAATTGTAATTCACTATGTGTACATGTATAAATGCAAGTTTGACAAATTCTACATCCAAGCATGTAAATACCACATAAAGCACACAAAATCTTAAAACATGAACATGCTATGAATATGATAAAAGTATAAAGCATGTACATAAATAAAATAGGAGTTTAGAGGTTGTTACCAACTCCAAAGCTCCAAGTATGGTGGTTGTCCCACCAAGCTCCTTGATAGTGATGCAACCAAGTGTATGTCCATCATGTCCATTGCAACCACTACCAAGGTACCAACCTTCTCACGTTTTGTGAGATCCCACACCTACATCAAAATCAAAAGGTGGGGGTTTTGGTACCCATGTTTTCTTGGGTCCTTTGGGGTTAGCATTGTTATAAGGAACCCAAAATCTATTATATTTAGCAAAATATAAATATGGTTTCTTATCAAAACAATATCTTGCTAGATGGCCTTTGCGGCCGCAATGTGTACAAATGTACACCTTAGTATGATGCTTATGAGTGTGATTGTGATCGTGTTGTGCACCATAAGCATGAGCATGATGAGTATGATGATGTGCATGAGCATGAGGAACTTGTTTCTTTTGAAACAAAGATTCCAACTTAGAATGATTGAATGCACATGTGCTCAAATTAGAGCTCAAATTATCCATCTTATTTTTCATATTCTTAATCTCATTAGATGTGGCATGTAAGGCATGATGAGATGAAGAATCATTTTTCTTTTTCTTCTTAGCAACAAAATCTTTTTCTTTTTCAACAAATTTTCTTTTCAAAGTAATATTTTCTTGAAAAATATTTTCCTTTTGTTTTTCTACCATAGCAATCTTATCCTTCAAAGACATATTCCCTTCACATAAATCATTCAATTTAGTCATAAGGGAAACATTCTCATTTTTCAAATTCTCATTTTCTTTTTCTAAACATGCAAGTTTATTTCTAAGAGAATCATTTTCTACATGCATGCAATCAATGTTCTTTTTCAAATCTTTATTATTCTTTTCTAAGCATGCAATGTTATCTCTAAAAGAGTCATGTTCTACATGCATGCAAGCAATTTCCTTTTTCAAATTTTTATTATTTCCTTTAAGCATGTCATATTTTTCAAGTATAAGATGACAAAAGGTAGTGAGCTCATCATATGACATGTCCTCATCATCGGATTCGGAATTTACCTCAAGGGGGTTATCCCCTTGGACCATGTAGCACTTGTTGGAGGTGTCGCTTCCAACATCCGAATCGCTCCCCGCATAGTATTGTTCATTTTCGCCAAGGGAGATGAGGGTGTTCCATACTACAAAAGCCATATCAATATTAGCAACCCTACATAAATAATCATCATTTAGGGTGCTCTTTAAAGCATGTAGGGCTTTAGTATTAGCCTCAAGATTCTTACCATCTATACAATAAGCATTATTAGTAGTGGCAAGATATACATTATAACCTAGGGCTTTGAGGAATAATGACATCTTAACTTTCCAAATGTGGATGTTAAGAATATCAAAGGTGGGTGGTGACATAAAGTCCATGGTGAGGTGTGTGTGTGTACAACAAATATTGTGATTAGCCCAAATGTAGGATCTTTAACTCTTAGGTTGTTAGACCCTTATCAAGAGCACTAGCTCTGATACCAATTGTAAGTTCACCTAGAGGGGGGGGTGAATAGGTGATGGCTAATCTAAAGGTCACTTATGAACAAATAATGCGGAATTAAAACTAAGTTGACCAAATTAAAGCTTCTTATTAATTTAACACTTATGTATAACCAAGAGTGTTGCCGAATTCCCCTTGCGAGGCTCTGGACAAGCTCCTCTAGATTCCCCTTGAATGGGTTGAGGTGCCGCGTTGGCTCTCTTGGTTGAATACTAGTGTTAACAACAATCCCACGCAATTATATATCAATTAAGCACAAGGGTATATATCATGCATATATAAGATGAACACAATGAAAGTAAATGCAAGATATAAAATAGAGACAAAGAGAGAGAGAGGGAAGAGTAAGCAATCGCAAACACAAAGGGTTTGTTTCGAGGTTCGAGCACACTTGCTCTACATCCCCGCCTTCGACACACGAAGGATTTCCACTATGCAAGATCCCACCGGATCTCTCCTCGGTGCCGTACACCTACAAACCCTCGGACTCCCAAGTCCCGTACACACGCAAGTCCACCGACTCGCCGAGGCCGTACCTCTACCACCAAGAGTTCACAACCGAACTCCAACCACCAACAACGAGCACACTTGCCCGTTTCCTCAAATTACAAAGAAAAGATCTCTTTGATGATCACAACACTTGATCACCTAAAGAGCACTCTCACTACAACACACCTATAGGAATATCTAGCAATGGAAAGCTCAAGTGTGGTGTGAGAAAATCAAGGAAAGAAAGCTTTGATGGAAAACTCAAGAAATCACTTTAACACTCTCTTGATAAAACTCCCTTTTGATTGGAAATATTTGCTCTCAAATATGTGGAGAGAACTTCTGAAATCAGTTGGAAAAACTAGCTCAAAGGTCTCCAAAATCTTAACCTTAAAACAGTTGACAAAGTCCCAATTTATAGGCTTCAGAAAATAGAGCCGTTGGGAACCTGTCAGTGCTGTCGGTCGACCGCCGGTCGACCGGCCAACGGTCATTTTTCTGACCGTTGCAGCCACCGGTCGACCGGCTCGGTCGACCGATAACTTCCAGAGAGCAGAACTCTCTGGACCGGTCGACTGCCAGTCGACCGCTCGCCTGGATTTGAACTGTCGGTCGACTGGGTCAGTCGACTGGACATTTCCAGAGAGCAAGCTCTCTTGGTCGGTCGACCGACCCGGTCGACCGGCCACTGTGCTGACAACGTGCACATGGCTGTGCACTTCGGTCGACCGGTCCAGTCGACCGGTTGGCCTGTCAGCCAGTTTTCCAGGTCAGAAATCTGTACAAAAAATCTTTTTATAAAATCCTAAAAATACATGTAAATTCTACAAAAATAGTTTTACCAATATACATGAGAGAACAAACATGCTTGCACAAAATCAAGACATGTTATAGATGTTTTGGTCTATTTTTGTAACTTGGAAATATTAGCTAAATAACTAAAATGTATTTTTCCAAAACATGTTTTTCCAAACTTGTTTTTCTAAATCTTCATCAAATACAAAAACAAGATATTTGAGTTCATTTAAAAGCATGGTGTGTATGGATATGATCCACTACACAATCAATATGGAATATCTATGTTTTTGACATAAAGCTCTAATCATGATTTTGGTTTAAAGATATGAACTATGAAATACCAAAATCTAAAAATAGTATTTTGTCATAATGAAAAATCTTTTCTATTCTAGAAAATCTTTTATGAAAAACATTAAATCAAGAGTTCTATCAAGAGTGTGTGTGTGTGATATAACTTGAGCAATCCACCAACTATCTATCCTTTACATTTTTACTAAAACAAAAAATACAAATTCTATACCTAGACCCAAGTCTTCATCTTCTTGAAGTCTTCACTTGAAGCTTCTCATCTTCTTGACTTGGTCCAAGCTTGATCCAAAAACTCCTTGGATCACCACATGCAAGCTCCAAATCTTGATCTTTTATCCTTTGTTGAGCTATGCACCTACTAAGATCTTGATAAAGAATCTGTCACTAAATAAACAAGATCATTAGTAACTATAACTACATGAGTTGATCATCATCAAAACTAGGGTGAAGGGCCTTTGGGCCAACAAGTTCATCATAGGGGTGAGCAGAGTTCGGTTATAACCGAAATAACCGACCAAAAACCGAAACCCGAACCCGAACCGAACCGAACCGCTCTAGTTCGGTTCGGTTTCGGTTTTGTGTTTCAAAAACCGAACTCGACCGAACCGAACCGAATCTCTTACCCTATATATCACCCCACTCAAATTCAATTTAGTGAATCATATAGTTCATAATAAAAACTGGTGAAAACTTATCTCATTACTTCTAACAATACCATCTTTTTTATGTTGAATATGTGAAAGTTATGTTAAGTACACCATCACAATTAAGAATAATATTTATATTAATATAGTTCTTTTTTTTCATTCTTGCCATTAAAAGTTAGTAATAATTATGTGAGTTTTGATATAAGAGCCCAAATATAGCGTAAAAGTTTTAGAATATGAAAATTTTAATTCACATTAAGGTTAGGGTCTTTTTCTTATTTTAATTTGGGTATTAAATATTTGAGATTAGAATATTAAAGAATGATAATATAATGGTGATTAAAAAATGTAAGAAATGATGAGAAACTATTGGCCTAACCGAAAAAACCGAAAAACCGAACCGAACTTAGTCGGTTCGGTTCGGTTCGGTTACTAGGTCTAATCGGTTCGGTTCGGTTTTGTAAAAATTAGCAAAAACCGAACCGAACCGACCGATGCTCACCCCTAGTTCATCATCCTTTGAAAAGGTATGTTATTTAAAGTCTCATCTCAAGATCTATTATACATGATATTGATATCTATGCATAGAGGTAATTGATCATGTTTTATTCATGTTAAATCTAACAAGATATAGTTAGTATTTAAACATGCAAACTACAAATAACGGTAGCACAAGGGAGGGCCATGTTATGTTTCCTTGACCTAACAGTGTAATTTTGTTTCTTCAATAATTCACTAACTCAGTGGATCAGAAGAAACACAAGAAAGAAAAAATTGAAAAAAAGGGCAACAAATGGCTGAATATTCCTCCTATCCAAAACCAAAACCAAAACCACAATCCAATAAAAACAGGGAAACAGAAAAAAAAATGAAAAAGAAGTAAAGAAAGAAAAAGGAAAAGAAAAACCATTTTGCTGAATGCTAAATTTATATTATCAGCAGAGCTGAGATCCTTTTGGTCAATTTATGGAGACAATTTATATTACTTCTATCCACTATTTCAATTCAGCATTGGATCATACTGAATTTGTTGACATGTGTACACACTAACATACACACATGTGCGATGCACACACACTCAAAGATAAATAAGAAGAAGAATAACATTTATTTGTGTAAAGACAAGATACCATTAGGTTTGGTTCTTAGTTGTATATATATACACATATTGGTCACATGTTTATACTGATTTAGGAGAAACAAGAGGAAAACAATGACTGAGAGAGAGAATGAGAAACACATGGTGCATGAGTCCCATGAGTCCCATGTTCTCGTATAATCATGGAGAGATTTTAGAATCTGGTCATGAGTCTCATGTGTTCTTATAATCATGGAGAGATTTTAGGATCTGATTGATTTCATGAGGGGTTTCTTTCACATGGATCACATGTTTCACATGAGTCACGTGTTGTTATTGATATCTCTAACACCCACGCAAGCGAAGCGGGTTTGAAAGAACCGAGAACTTATTCTTTAGCATGAAAAATCTTAATGAGCTCAAAGGCTTAGTAAGGATGTCTGCTAGTTAGTTTTTAGTGCTAAAGAATCAAACATCTAGGACTCCATTAGCGACATAGTCCCGCACAAAATGAATGTCGATCTCTATATGTTTGGAGCGTGAGTGACGAATAGGATTGATCGAGAGATATGTTGCACCAAGGTTGTCACAAAGAACTATCGGGGGAGATTGCGGAACTCCAAGCTCACGAAGTAATGACTGCAACCAAATGACCTCTGCTGCAGCATTGGCCACACCACTATACTCTGCCTCAATGATAGATCGTGCTACAGTGCACTATTTCTTTGAGCTCTAAGAAATGAGATTTGTACCAAGAAAGACACAATAGCCACTGGTGAATTTTCGATTATCGATTGACCTTGTCAAATCTGCATCAGTGTAAGCAGTAAGTTGTACAGAAGAATGACAAGAGAGAAAAAGCTATGTTGAATGGTAGATTTGAGGTAACGGAGGATCCGTTTTATAGCGCTCCATGGCTCATCGGTTGGAGCTTGCATGAACTGAGCGACCTTGTTTACCGAGAAGGCAATATCAGATTTGGTAAAACTTAGGTATTGTAGAGCCCCAACAATACTTCGATAGACAAAGGGGTCAGAGAGAGGCTTACCAACAACCTTGGAGAGCTTACAGGAAGTAGCCACATGCGAGATGACAGGCTTGACACCATCCATCTTGAGTCGGAGAAGTAAGTCACAGATGTACTTCTGTTGAGGTATAAAGAGACCTGAGGGTGTACAGTGACACTTCACGCCCAAGAAATAGTATAGTGGGCCGAGAACTTTTAATGAGAGATCCTAGCCTAGTTCTTGAATAAGACAAGTGACAGCCTGTGAATCATTGCCTGTGATAATGATTTTGTCCACATAGATAAAAATCAGAAGAAGATCTGTCCCGACCCGTCAGAGGAAGAGAGATGTGTCAGACTTGGAGCCCATAAAGCCCATTATGACTAGATAACTACTGAGCCTAGAAAAGTAGGCCCGTGGAGCCTGTTTGAGGCCATAGATACTGTGGTGAAACTTGCATACATGATTGGGACGAGCGGGATTGATGAACCCCGAAGGTTGTTCCATGCAGACCGTCTCAGTAAGAAAACCCTGCAAAATTGTATTATTCACATCCAACTTCGAATAGACCAGCTCTTGGAGACGGCCAGACTGCACACGGTACAGACAATGGTCGGTTTGATGACCAGACTGAATGTCTCACCATACTCTAATCCTGGTTGTTAATGAAAACCCTTGGCCACCAGACGGGCCTTATACCTATCAACAGAACCATCAGGTTTCTGTTTTAACTTGAAAACCTATTTGCACCCAACCAGATTCATGGTAGGGTGGTATGGTACAAGAGTCTAGGTTTTATTCTTAAGTAAGGCATTCATCTCAGTGTCCATTGCCTGGCGCCACTTGGGATCTTTAGAAGCTTGTGTGAAACATGTAGGTTCAACAGGAGTGATGGCTAAGTCGGCTATGAGACAGGTAGACATGGGATACCGGGTGGCTAGCCAGACCTTTGATGTTCTGATGTTATCCTATGTTATGGTGACCATATGATGGGTCCTGATAGGAGGGGGATTGGGAGAGCCTGAGGATGAGAACGATGAGAAGGACTCATCGGCGGATGCTTACGGCGGTGGTGGAGAAGGAGTATGTGATGGAGGTGGTAGTGGAGGAGGAGAAGAATCAATGGTGGGGCCTGCATGAGAAGAGGGGACTGGAACAATGGAATGTAACAGAGACGTGGAGATGGAGATCGGTGGTGAAGGCGTGGGAGCAGGTGGAGAGAGAGAGAGGACAGAGGAGACTGGAAAGGAAAGGAAGATTCGTCGAACACAACATCCCGGAAGATGTAGATACGACCATTATCCATCATCACGGACAGATCGAGGTGAACTTCTTCGAATTGCAGAATCTGTTACGCGACTTTATCCTCTTTCCTGTCCAGAGCATCTTACAGCTAAGTAGAGCAGTTAGAGATAGCAATCGGTAAACATCTAGCAACCAATCCTAACAACCCCGATGCAATCTCAGCGTTTTCTAGGATTTACTGATTCAAACTGAATAGTTGAAAACAATGTTTAAAAAACCCGTTATGTAACTCGTTATAACCCGTTATAGAACATAACGGCACCTGACCATTATATAACACTAGTAAAAAACGCACTTCCCAGTAACGAGTGTTTTTTGGAGCGTTACGAACGTTACGTTATGAAAATAACTTTACGTTCGTAACTCACGTTATTTACACGGGTTGCTAAACATAAAACAGCGAAGCGATTTCTCTCCACAAACCAAATCAACATGAAACCCTAAAGACGACGAGCGAAGCATCGAAGCACCCCAGTGCATTCTCTCTATGCAGTAGACGATGATGGCGACGACAATGACTCTTGTGCGGTTTTTCTTCTCTCTGCGGTTTCTCTTCAATGTATCTCTCTCATCGGCGACTATTGAAGAGCCTCGGTTCTTCTCTCTTTGATCTCTCTTCAATTGACAAGGAATTCGCCGTCGCAACGCTCTAAAAAAATCAAAAAGCCGCACGACTCTTCAATTAACGAGGAATTCATCGTCGATCTCTTTCTGTTCTCTCTTAAATTGACGAGGAAGTGCACAATATCGGAGCACCTCAGTTTCTCGATGCTTGTTAAAAATTGTTGTGAGACTTATTAAATGTGTTATATATTGTTTTGATATTTTTAGATTTTTTAAAATTATTTTCTTGTTTATAAAAATTCTTAAATATAGTATATATATTTATTTTTATTAAAAATATTAAATCGTGTAACCTACGTTATGCGTTACGTTATAACTTATTTTAACATAACAAAGGAAAAACGTTATCGTTACGTTATCGTTATTTTAAACATTGGTTGAAAATCTATATCTATCTATATCCTCTCCATCGCCAATATCAGATACAAATACACCTTCTTCAAAGAGAAGGGGGTCGCTTTCTTAATTCTCAAAGCACATACCACACTATGGGTCTGTTTGGTTGTCGTAACTGACCGTAATTCGTAGATGTAATTGGTAAAGTCTTTTACAATTGTAAATGAGTTACATGTATGTAAATTTTACGGTGTTTGGTTGGTAATATAAAATTGTAAAGTGAGAAAGTGTATTGTACTTTACGGTGTTTGGTTGTCGTAATGTATAAGTCGTAAGTGAAAAAGTTGACCACAAAATTAACTATTTGGTGATTTTAAAAGTTTTAATACTGCAAATAAATATTAAAAAAGTTAAATATTAAAAAATTTAATATTAATATAAAAAAATAATACAAATTTGTATGACCACAAAATTAACTGTAACTGGGTTGTAAGTGAGTGGTAACTGGGTTGCAAGTGAGTGTTAGTTGAGTTACGTAAGTCTTTTACGAATTACGGTCCAAACAAACGCCGTAGTTGTAACTGGGTAGTAAGTCATTTACGAATTACGGAATTTTACGCGAAACAAACGGCCCCTATATTGGCAGTTGTCCTCTGCCAGCCTACGACCACTACGCTGGCAGTTTCCCTCTGCCAGCCCTTCCTCCTTACCAACCACTGATTCTCACGCCTGACGGTCTTAAGCCGATACCACACCGATGCTCCTCTTGAAAGATGTCTTTCTTCTTTATGTGCTCTGACAAGTTTGATTAGGGACATTCAGTTACTTGTGGCGGAGTTTTATCCACCACAATGAGTTTTAACATTAGAGTAGAAATAGGATTCTTTATTACTGTAGAAATAAGATTTCTTTTTTCTTTATTTTGAACTCTCTTACTCTAAATAGGACATTGTATATTCTCCTAATTCTATTAGGACATATATTTTTCTCTATAAATAAATGACTACACCTTAATTGAGGATATATAATCCTCTATTCGTCTTCTTCACTTCAACATGATAAGATAACAAAAATCCAAACCCTAACCTTTTCTTCTTAAAAAAAAAACCCTAATCTTAGCTTTTCTTACCTTCGCCTAAAAAAAATTATTGCTCATGTGAATAATATTGTGGTACTATTCATCATGAACAGTAAAAAAAGAATGAGAATGAGAAAATTATTTGGTGATGTCTGAAAAGCTGTTTGTGATGCCATGAAGAAAATTTTTTCTCAAGTTTTTGAAGTGTATGAAGACCAATTTAGTTTCCCACAAAGTGATAAGAGTTTAGAAGACTACTACAGCCACTTCAAACATTATCAAGAAAAGCTCAAACATATTAACCACAGGTTCTGGACACTTCATACTAAAATAGAGGGCTGATTTGATTATCTATTTTGAAATTAAGATAATTGAAAGATATTCATGCTTGGTATCCTGTATTCTTCTGAGATTTCATTTTTTTGATGTACGACAGATACCAGATTTCATACTGCAGCATATCCAGTAAAAGATATCTGAGTCAGAAGCTCCATCATGTTGCATTAAACTCTGGATAGAGCTTATACAAATGCAATGTGCTTCCCAAACTTCTTGGCAACTCGATAATACATATATAATTCAAGTGTTACATGCAAATAAAAAGCAAACAAGACAAACAGAAGGAGAAGAAAAACTGCCACCAGTTCACTATATAGGCTACAGGAACAGCTGCTCATTCAAAAGAGTTTTTGGTGTTTTTGCTTCCCAATGGACCAATTGCTTTCATCTGACTTGTCTATCTTTCGAGCAGTATTGATGCCATGGGCCGGTTGCTGGCAGTGTTCTGAACTCTTTGACAAAATACCACCGCGGCATCTGGAGAAGATATCTGGGCTAAATTCTGCACTGTTCTGAAGTGATCTATCCTTGTTTGGAGAATCGTAATCCAATGTCCGATCATATTCCTGGATAGTTTTCATGAGTTAGAAGCTGATGCAAATTCAAAAATATGAATGTAAATGTATTAAAGTGGAAAACACACCAGCAAGAGTTAAAAATCAAATGAATAAAAAGCCTTCTACTGGAGCGTACAAATCAGAGCTCAGAATGTTGCTGTTGTTACCTTAGACTTTGTCTTCAAGAAACAAGGGGTCAAACAAGGGTTCAAGTCCTTGAGGAACATTTCATCTGGGCTACCATAAGTCATGGGACATCCAGAACTAATTTCCTGCAAAGATCACACAATACATTAGACGCCATGCATGAAACACTCAATGAAACTATAATACAAAGTTCTAAAAGAAAAATTGGCAGACATAATGAGTTTAAGTTAACTCCAACTAGACAAAAGAATGCTGCAGCCCCACAAAAAAAAAAAAAAAAAAAAAAAAAATCTTTTACTGTAATTTTTCTTTAACAATAAAGGAAAATAAAGCCTACAAGAGTTGACTCTTCTAGTAAGCAATACATACCAAAGAATTCTGGGCCTCCTGATCAGATTTTGGTGTTAGTGGGGAGCTGATATGCCCTTCAAAACATGTCCTTACAGAATATTTATCTGCCTTCACCTGCACATATTATAGTAGTGTCAGATATCCATATAAACTAATACTAAAAAAAATTGCCAGTGTGCATCTTAAGAAACTAATTGACATGCGTAAGACCTTAACTCAATAAAAACTGCAGTAAATTGGCAGTTTATGCTTCTGCATAAATTCAATGAAGGAAACAAAGTAGAGGAAATGCTTTATCTGACTTTAGATACCAAGGAAACAGAAACCACGAATCAAATTTCCCAACATGTAAAGCTAATGGAATGGGGAGAATGGTTTGTCTTCTTCACTCACATATTCGTCCTTCTATCTCCAAGTGTAAACCTAAATATCCTTATAAAAAGTTAAAATCCCTTTCCTCATCGCATACAACAACAATAAAAAAGCCTTCATCCCAAACTTTTGAAGTGAGCAATAAGAATCATTTTCCTGCTTCCACTTTGTTAAGGACCATTTCCAAGATTAAACTCACAATTACAATTTAATTACCTCCTTTAATATTCATTTAGGCCTTCTTAAAGTTAGAGGAACAAATGGTCAGGAACCCGACCCAAGACCAACCTAATCTTTTGCACCGATGGGCAAGTTATGTATTCGGTTGGATGAAAATCCAACCCAAAATTTTATTGGTTTGGGTTTGAGTTAACTTTCCAACAACCTGACCCAATTCAAAACCTGACATGTTATATTCTAAGGTTTCTAATGTTTGTATATATACTAAAGAAATTTTCTTCCTTCAATAAAAGATCTTGTTTGTTTCTGGTATTTATTTACTTGTGAATGTATTTGAAATTATTGGATATTTGTTCATGGAGTCTCCGAACTTTTTTTTGAGGCTATGGAGTCTCCAAACTTAATGATGATAGCTCAACCACATTAACCCGATCCTAAGGAGGACAAACACTTCAAATTTGGAGTCGTGTCGTGTTAGACACATGTCAGACAAACATGTAAGACATACGTGTCAAACACAATACTTCTATTTTTGATATATTTTTCAAAATTCTTCATGTGTCGGTTCTCGTGTCATATTGTTTCCGAATCAGCGAGTCCGAGTCTGTGCAACATAGATCCGATTCGATCCCACTCGCTCAATCCAACCTGATTAAAACCCGAACATGAAATTTACAATCAGGTTGAGCTCAACTAAGGGGCTATTTGTTTTGGGGCAGAAGTGGGAAGTGAGAAAATTCATTTACCACTTTTAAATTTTGTTTGGAACAAAAAATGGGAAATGGAAAAACCATTTTCTTTTACCATTTTCTCTTTTACACCTCCATTTTACACAAACATGTTTCTCACTTTCAGGGTGCTACAGTTAATTTTGTGGTCATGTAAATCTCATTTGTAATAAGTTATAACTCAAAGCAGTTAATTTTATAGTCATGTAAATCTCACTTGCAGTTTAATTACAGTTCAAAAAAACTTCATAATTAATATTTATTTTAACATTATTTTATGGTCAACTTTTTTACTTTCACTTTTACATTACTAGCTAAATATTAGAAAACACAATATACTTTTTCACTTACACTTTCACGTTACAATCAAACACCGAAAAAGAAAATGCACAAATCCTAATTTTCTATCTTTTTCTCACATTTCCTCCCCATTTCTCACTTCCACCTTTTCCTCCCACTTCAACAAACCAAACAGGCCCTAACGAATTCTTGAATTAGAACTAGGACCAGGTCAAGTTCAATCAGTGCATCTTTTATTCAGGGTTGGACATTTGTGGTGTGCAATTTAGCCCGAATGTGCCCCTACGTGTAGTTCTCATTGCTCAATTATCTAATCTATGAATGATTCTATCACTTTAAACTCTCACACATCAATCTGCAGTACATGCTTTAACCATCTTAAATAATTCTCCGTTACTTGTTCCTAAATGGAAGGTCCTCAAGTTCTTGTGGATGCACTAATATATTATCTATCTCTTAACGAATTCTCACTCACTCATCTCAACATTCTCTTCTCTACTACAATAATTTTATTAGACTTGTGAATTCTCACTAACGATTAAATATTTTCCTCGTCAAATATATAATAAACCTTCTACTATGAACTTCCCCTTGTTATCTTCTGCTATCTTCTAATCTTAATATAAACCTAATTGATACTTCTAGCTTCCAACCCTAACTCAAGAAAACTTTTATTCTTCTCCCTCTTCTTATTCTCCCATCACAAAAACTGAAATTTTTATATAGGCTTGCTTTAGATTTAGGGATTTTGTTTTGGCTTAGGGGTTTGGCGTTCTGGTTGTGAGTTTGATGATAAATGGGAGGTAAAGAAGATGAATACAATTGATGCTTTAGATTTTGGGTTTTGATGAAACATGAGAGGCAAAGAAGATGAAATAATTTACTGCTTTGGATTCTAGGAAGCCCAAACACTTCTATTTCAAAAAAAAATAACATGTGTCTAGTACTATATTAAATAAGTCACTTGTCCTGTCATTGTCATTCATGTACTCATTTAGAATTTTTTTGCCAATATCATGTCAATGTCGCACCTGTGGATGTGTTTGTATCCGTGCAACATATTTCAGTGAGATATGAGAGGTGAAGAAAGTAGACAGATTGTCGGTGAGGACAAATGACAAAAAATATAGAATTGGATATAGAGCAATATAAACCCATTAATAGAATAGGACATATAGTAAACCTTTTAATTAATAATCATTAACACACATTGGACATTTCAAAATTTCAACAAAAAAGAAAACCATTAATCAGGACATTCGAGGTTATGTCATTCAGGTATGAGACGTTAAAGAGGTTTACCAATGACTTTACAAAGTGAGGAGGATTATGTGAATTGAGTGATAAATTCAAGGGGCTTTAGTGGAATTTAGCCTTTTCTTAAATGTTGCATATTCTATCATCTCTGATTAACCAAGGAGGGAGTTCCCAAAGTTGTTTACTCGTGCTTCATAATAAAATTATCTTACCACAAAACTAAGAAGGACAAGTGATGGAAAAATAAAATAAAAAGTTGTCACATCCTCCACTTGAAATTAGTCGAGACTCTCCAAAGAAATATTTCACAATCATTAAGATTAACAAAACTCTACACATAATATTATAGAAAATAACAAAAAATTTAATAAAAGATAAAGTTTAAGAAATATGATTTGGATTGATATAAATACCTAACAGAGCAAGGGAAGGACTAGTTTTCAAATCCTTGAAATATCAATAACCAATTTTGACAATTCAATGTACCGCCTTTATTTTTGAGAATAATATATTGCCTTGAAACAACTACATGGAATTTGTTCTATTTGGCTTCATATATGCCTCGGGGGTGAAAGTAATTCCCTATAGCATCTCTATCATGTTCCCCCATCATCTTAACTCTTTCTTAGTCTAGGAGAAACTGTTCCTTGGTAATTGGTTGCATGAGCCTAAACTACATGAGCAATAAAGGTAGGCTTTGTTATCTACCAATTGATTTCCTACAGTTCATGGCATGTCCCTCGTAATTCTTTGTCTGGAATTTAGCACTAAATTTAGAAGTTGATCAGGTTAACAGTCAGCTATAGAAATTTGTAAATCTTTCATGAAGTCATGTGCTTCTTTAGCTGACACCATGCTAAAGGGAAAAGGCTTAGATTTATGACGATGTCCATGGGTTTTTCTGCAACCAAATATGGACTAAACATACTGTGTTCCAGGACATTTTTTTTACATTTTTTTATCATTAAATCAGCCAAGACAATTATGTTATGCACATACAATATCATAATCGGCGGAATCACGATAAATCAATCTTTGTAAGCTAGAAACTCAGTTTCATAGACTAGTCATCCCTTGTGATGTGTTTACCATCAAATATTCATGAAGCTAAGCTACCCTCAACATTCTAGCTACATTATTCACATTGTTCCACACATGTTAACATTTACATAAGATAAAGACAAATACTAACATGAAACAATTGGGAGTACACAAGAGCATCAGGAGGTGTCATATGTTCTTGATTCACAAGGTAAATGTTCACTTCACAAGTTATGTCCACTTAGTCCTTAAAGTCACAGGGATGAAGTTTTAGCATTTTCTAGTGAACTGTCCTCTCTCACAAGAGTTATGCTTCAGAATAGGACCTGCTCAGGGTCAGGATTGAACATCAGGGTCTCAGGCAACTCAAACACATGATATTAGATTTGTAGTAACTAACTGCCAGCCACAATTAGTGTTCTTGGAAGTGACGTGCCAGCCACTGTTAGTGTTCTTGGAAGTGATGTGGGGCCTAGCCACTTAGGATGCATGGAAAGAGGCAGTCCTACAAACACCGGATGGTAAATAATAGCTGTCTTTTATTGTCATTTCAATGGCAATGGTTCTTATTCGAGTATTGAGGAAAGCTTGGTGTCTCCTCTAGCTAAGTTAGATTAACTAAAGGCTCCCAGTTCATCAAATCTTAAAGGCCGGCTAATGCTCTAAATCTATCACCATAACCAATGATCTTTGGAGGACAAATGGACCCCATATCCACATGGTCAGCTAAAAACAGCTTTGCTTTTATAGCCAGGACTCAATGTAAGATCAGCGCAGGAATGATCAAGCAACAAGTTCTGCTATGTGCCTATGTTTTCTAATCCTGAGCCTGAGCTTTAAAGACTCAGTCACTAGGGTAAAAAAGCACTACCAACCTAGTTATAAAGAAATAGTACTTCTTCTGCTGCTCCTATTTTAAAGAATAATACTTTTAAGAATGAAAAAAAAAAAAAAGCACAAGTTTGAAAGACTAAAATTAATTTCAATTGCATACTCATTGATAGTAATGGTCTAGACCTATGATTAAAACTTTAGGGAGCAATGCATATCCACTACTTTTCTTGAGAGTGTTAGGTTGTATGTGCAAAATGAACCAATTTCAGCCCAAAATAGCAAAAGCGATTAGATGGTTCTTCCAGTCCACTTTATATGGTTTTATATCATTTTAAACACTCATCTTCTTGATTTAAGACCTTTATTCATTAATTTGCAATAAGTAAAGACATCGCAAATAATTGTATAATAGTTTGTATCCACAAAAGTGTTTACATTTGGAAACTAAGGTTAAATTTCAGCAAACCTCCCTTAAGTTTTAACTAAAGTCACATAACCTCCCAATATTTCATGAATCATCAGTAACTCTCCCAAAACTTCTCAAAACTTTGTTGTCGTCATCACATCTGCTTCCTCCATTAACTCAAGTCATCACATGACATCATTAGGTATAATTTTAGACCAAATTGCCCTCTGTTACTTGAAACCTAAATCATAATTTAACTTTTTACTAATTTATTTAGAAATTAGTTAAAACCCAAAATGGATTTATACCAACTCATCTTTTTTCAACCCATCTTCCTCTCCTTTTATCTATCTATTAGTTTTAAGCCATAATCTAAAGACTGGGACTTTATTTGCGTATATGATGGGTCAAGATTTGATTTGATGCTGACAACCAAAAGAGAGGGAAAATTAGGGTTTGTTTAGGTATAATGAGTTAGGTTTTAATTTGGACATAAAAAAGAAATATGTAGAGAAAGATAGAACTTGATTTGGATATGATATTAGAGATTGATACGACATCAAAGTGGGGGAAAAAAGGAAAAAACATGGCTTGATTTAGATGTGATGGGTTAGGGTATGATCTGATGCTACAATGTTAAAAAAAGGGAAAATAGCTTAGTTGAAGATTTAGTATTATGAATTAGCGTTTGATTTGGGAATATGATAATAGAAAAGAGGGGGGAAAATTAAACTTGATTGGGTGTGATGGGTTCTTGATTAGAAATAGACAGAAGATAAATAATATAATGAGAAGCAGGTGAAGAAGATGAAATAACAGGTATAAACAGATTTGAGTTGTATACACGTTAAGATTAATAAATTAAAATAAAACTTGAAGATTAATAAATTAAAATAAAACTCAAGTCAAGGACACAAACATCAATATAAAGCCCCAACTAACACCGTTACCTCACTTTAACGTTTTCAAAAGTTTTGAAAGGCTTATTGATGATTTATAGAATATTGAGAGGTTAAGTAACTTTAGTTAAAAGTTGAGAAATGTTAGTGAAATTAGCCGGAAACTAATGTCATTTACTTTGGCTGCAAGACTTAATAAATAGTATCTAAGTATGAATGACTGGATAGCATTCGTACTGAAATCATTTCACCATAGAATCAAACTGGTGTATTTGGGAATGTTGCAAGAAGACCAAATTCTGACAAGAATTTAATGACCCGGAATAACGAGGAACTTGAAGGAATGAATGACCATAATAATAGATACCTCAGCAAGATCTTCAGCAAGGCATTGAAGCTGGCCAGTGAGAGAAGAAACTTGCTTCTGCAGACACGGGATCATCTTTCTCGCCTGTTTCAACTCCGATCCTTGTTTCTCCAACAGCTCATGCAGCTGAGAATTCATAACATCAGGGAACAAGATAGCATCTTTCAATGCTTTGATCTCCTCCCTTTGTTTCAAGCACAAATCTTTCAATTTCTCCACCTACAAACAAAAGCAAAATTATCAATAAACACACGATCGCCAATCAACAAAAATAAAGAAATAACTTACTTCTCGGTTATTTTCCTCGACCAGAAGCCGTAGCTCTTGAATCTCTTCCTCATACTCCTCATTCTGGGCGAGAAGCTCTCTCTCGCTGCGGAGCACCATGGCGAGGGTCCTCGTGTTGGCTTTAACCTCAGTCAATGCCTTGCGAGCAGACCCATCTGATCCAGTTCCTCCTCCTCCGGCCTTGTGAAACAGCTTGCGATGAAGGGAGGTGAGATTGGAAGCCTTACCCTTCTTCTTCGTCTCTTCAGCGGCGGTGATGAGACCGGCTGGGACAGGCAGAGCTACCCAATCAGCGGATCCGGGCTTCAAGTTGTTGGACCTCTTCTCCATGAATTTCTTCACCATGGCACCAAAAGTAGTGTGCGTGTTGGCGGTGTTCTTGCTCTTGGCTGGGCCCACGTCGCCGGTTCTCCCCCTGACGAGGGCTCGTGATGAGTTGTTGTCGTCCATTGCTACGGGGTGAGATGGGTAACGGCGGGAGCTGGGATGTTTGAGATCTGAGGAGGAAGGAGAGGGTAACTCGGATGAGGAGCGGGAGCGGATGGCGGAGTAGCGAGAGGAAGGTCTATTCGAGGCCATTTAGACCTTGATCAGAGAAAGAGAAAGGAGATTTGAATCTGATTTCAGTTTCTAGGGTTTTGGAGGGGATTTTGATTTTGATTTTGATTTTAAATTGTCTCTCTCTTTTTGCTCTCGCTCAGAAAAAGGAAAAGAAAAGAAAAAAAATGAAAAAGAAAGCAGAGATGAAGATCACTGTGTCAGCGAGCGAAGGGTTCAAAGTTTTTGAAGGGAGGAGGGGTGAGGGCTTGCGCTTGCTGTGCCATCTGAATTCAAAATTTCAAAAGAGCTCCCCCCTCCGTCTCATTATTTAGTGGACGCGTGTACCAGCGGAACAGATGCCTTTTGGCAAAGGGGTAGGGCCCACGGCGGTTGGGGGTTTGGCGGGCCTGTAGTTCGATCTGATCTGTCCCGTTAAAAAAGCTAGTGCCGCCGCCTCCACCTGCCTGCCAAAATCTAGGGCATGGCCTCCCTCACCGTCGCCGATCCGGTCCTCGAGCCCTCCCTCAACCGCACCTTCATCCGCTCCATCATCGCTGGCAGCGGCAGCCCCGGCGACCTCTTCGGACGCCGGGTGGTCGTCGCCGGGTGGGTGAAGACGGGGCGGGAGCAAGGGAAGGGGTCCTTCGCGTTCCTCGAGCTCAACGACGGGTCCTTCCTCGCGAACCTCCAGGTCATCGTCGACGCCGGCGTGTTCCCGCTCGCGCAGCTGACGCCCACGGGGACCTGCGTGCTCATCGAGGGGGAGCTCAAGAAGCCGCCGGAGGGGACGAAGAAGGCGGTGGAGATGAGGGTGGAGCGGGTCGTCGAGGTGGGCCCCGCCGACCCCGGCAAGTACCCGCTCCCCAAGACCAGGCGCACCCTCGAGTTCCTCCGGGATTTCGTCCACCTCCGTGCTCGCACTAACACGGTACATTTTGTGGCATTTCTTCTTCCGTTTTCGCTAATTTTTTGCAAGTATTAAGTAGAATAATTTATGATACATACTTTTGTTTCCCCTTCAATTGCTAATTCATTTAATCTTGCTATTGCATGTTGGAACTGAGACAGCTTAAGTAAAAAGACATCTTTCCTAATTTTCAACACAATTTATACTGTGACTGTTAGATTTAAGGAAGGGCGCTGTGGCCATAGGTTTAAAGAGTGTATTATAAACGACAAATTTGGCAATGCACTCACGGGTTCTTTTATTGTTTCTGAGTTTGGCATATTGATCATCTGAGTGTCAGTTGTCTATGGCAAACGGAAACTAGTGAAACCCTTTTATGAGTTTCTTAAAGTATTATATTCAATTGAATTTTTTTGTTTGTTGTGTCAACAGGCTTTTTGCGTCCGTTAGATTTATTTACTCTAAGTTCAGGTGTTTTCTTATTCTTATGTTTATACTGGGGCTGTTTGGATTTAAGGAATTGGGTGGAAGTGAGGAAGTGGGAACTGTCTTTTCTCATTTCCGCTGTTCATCCAAACACCGGAAAAGGAAAATGGAAAAAGGTATTTTCCTTTTCTCTTTTCTCTTTTACACAACCTTTTCCTCACTTCCAGAGTGCTACAGTTAATTTTGTGGTCATGTAAATCTCATTTGTAATAAGTTGTAGTACAAAACAGTTAATTTTTTGCTCATATAAATCTCACTTGCATTCTAATTACAGTCCAATTTTTATTTTTCTTAACTAATTTTTATTTTAATATTATTTTGCGGTCAACTTTGTGGTCAACTTTTCCACTTCCATTTCCACATTATCATCCAAACACCGGAAAAGACATAACATTTTTCAAACCACACTTCCCAACAACATCCAAACACCGAAAAACTTACTAACCAATTCCCAAGTTCCAAAGGGAACTATTACCACTTCCTCACTTCTTCACTTCCTCACTTCCACCCTTAACCAAACAGGCCCACTATGTAATTGAGAAGTTTTACTATTTGAGATTATTAATATTAAATAAATTTTGCAATACTTGATCGTGATGGTGTAGGTTATTAGTAGTACAATATAATATGACTAGATTACCGCTTATGGTGGAACCGAGCGGCGAAGAAGAGAGGGGAGGAAGAAGGAGTGGGAAGATGGGAGATGGAGATGGGAGAGAGGAGAGAGCAGCAAGGAGGGGAGGAGGCGGGGAGAAGGAACTGCTCAGTTCTCTCTGTGATTTTTTTGGGGGACAGACGTACAAAGTTCAAGAAGGAGTCACGGGAGAAATCTCACCTCGCTCTGTTTGATAAAACATTTTTTCTTTTTGAAATAAAACCCACTACAGTTATATTGCTACATCTAGTAGAAAGCATGATAAACAAATTTGGGAGCAATCAAATAGTTACTATGTTTCACAGTCATTGAATTAAAATTTTATAATTTAAATAATTATTTAATATCAAGCATAGTTTATTGTTGTTACTTGATATGCTTGTTTATGGATAAGTATCTTAGCTAAATTTAGTTTGGTTTGTAATCTGAAGGACTGAGGGCTTGTGGGGCCCTATGTTACATGGGGTTTTGCAACATTTCAAAGGGGTCAATTAATACCACTTGACCCCCCTTCCCTCCGCCACTTTGAAAGATCAAGACCTTAACGTGAGGTTTATGTTTATTGCAAATTACTTTACAGCTGGTATCCAATGCAATCTAAACTGTGCTCTTATCAATAAATACCTACCTAAACATGATTGGGCCGTAGACTCATAGAGATGGGCAATGTTGTGTGAAACGGACTAGACGGATGCTGAGCGTCTTCTCAAGTGCTCTATCCTTCAAGGCTCTTTAGTTAGGTGGTTGCTTGTGTGTTAGGGTTCAAAAACTCGGTCGATCCGGTTCCGATTCGGCCGAGTCAGAACCTGATCGGCCTTCTCTGGTCCGAAACCGGGCCACGAGTCAACAATTTTTCATTGTTTGACTTGACGCGGGATGGACTAGGAGTTTGACTCGGGCGTATTGGCTGAGTCAACGATGGAATCAGCTTGACTCGGTCGATACCACCGAGTCGATGTGGAGTCCATCCCGAGTCGAAAGCGATCTCGATCGAGTCAGCCATAAAAGCAAAAAAAACACAAATTTACCCGATCTCCGGCCTCGACCGCATTCTCCGGCCTTGATCGTCAACCTCGACCTCCGATCTCCACCTGAGAGCGAAGGGAGGGTGGGAGAGACAGGGGGAGAGACAGAGAGAGCCCTCCGATCTCTCTCTCTTTGTCTCTCCCCCTCTCTTCCCTCCCTCCGATCTCTCTCCCCCTGACTGATCTCTCTCTCACCCTCTCACTATTCTCCAGCCTCGACCCCAATCTCCGGCCTCGATCGTCAACCTTGACCTTCGATCTCCGCCCGAGAGGGAAGGGAGGGAGGGAGAGACAGGGGGAGAGACAGAGAGAGCCCTCCGATCTCTCTCTCGTTTTGTCTCTCCCCCTCTCTTCCCCCCCTCTGATCTCTCTCCCCCCTCACTGATCTCTCTCTCTCACCCTCTCTCTTATAATCTTTCTTTTTCTTTTTTAAATTTTTTTCAAATTTACCCCTCAAATTTTCATATTTCTTAATTTTCCCCTCAAATTTTATATTTCTTATATGTACCCTCTAAAATCATCATATTTCTTCACTTACCCCTCAAAACAAATTTGTTTTGAATATGTGACATGAAATTGATGTCTATGTTTTTTTAAGATTTGTCGTGATTTTTTTAGAATTTTTTGAGGCTTATTTGTAGCATTTTGCGCGTATCGCCCGAGTCCGTTTCGAGACGCCACGACTGATATGGAATGGTAACCGCTGAGTCGGTGATTGAGACCGCGACTTTGAACCATGCTGGGTGGTTCGAGACAACTCTAGGCGCTCGTTGAGGCATATCTACACAATTCTCGAGTGCCTAGACCCTCGTAAGTGTTTTTTTAGCACACTGGAGATAGATAAATAAAGAGATCTTAGTTAGGAGAGACTAGAGGCACACAAATTGTACCGAATCATAAAATGGAAATGAGTTGAACTTTTGTGTTATGCTTTGTTGTCATCTCTTTAATGACCTTTTATATTCTGAAATAGTTTCCCCACTTGAGGGCAGATTTGTCAAGACAGTTTTTTGAAAATTCAAAACTGTTGTTCTATTGTAGTATATATAATTGGGGCAATATTTTTTCTTTATTTTACTCAGTATATAGCAAGTGCAGGTTAATGAGATACAAGCATGATACAAAAGCTAGGGATATGTAATTTTAATATTGCATGATAATTGACTTGTTTTCACGCCTGGACTCTAGTACATGCAGTACAACCATGTTACATGATATGGTTCCACTGTTTTCAAAAGCC
This sequence comes from Agave tequilana, assembly GCA_038442645.1. Lineage (NCBI taxonomy): Eukaryota > Viridiplantae > Streptophyta > Magnoliopsida > Asparagales > Asparagaceae > Agave > Agave tequilana. Next base: position 17,900 of record JAVJIF010009098.1, on the reverse strand, counting down.
CCATAATGCCATGCTTTATTTCTGCTTAAGTAATAGTGGTCCTTGGGCCTCACTGCTTCTTCCGAATCATTGGCAAAGCCGTTGGGATGTTTTAGGGCTTGAGGCCCAGCTTTGGCCTGCTTTAGGGGCTCATACCACCATTTTAGCCTGCTTATAGCAAGCAGGATAAGCATTGTTTTGCATCTTGCTAATGTTTTTTCTCCCAACTAAACCTATTAAAACATCGTGTTTGGTTTCACTAAAAAAAAGATTTCTGCATCTCCTCCCTCCATCTTCCCTATTTGGTCTTGAAATGGTCCCTCGACTGAACAAGGCTGAACTAGTATTTAAAGGATTATATTTTCATTATTTAATATTTTTTGTTGAAAAATTCACTCCCACCTGCTTTAATTTGTTAATCCTTTATATTGATGTTCATTTCTTAATTCTTGTATTGATGATTATTGTTGATTTTGCAGTTTAAATTTGTACATCTTTTGATGCATTGTTTTGTCGATGTTGATTTTTGTATTTCTTTATTAGGTTTGGGTGTACTCATTGCATATAAACTCATAAAATCCTTCAAAAAAGAATTTCCTTTTTTCCTTTTTTTATTTTTAATTCATATTTTATATTTAATTTTTTTCCATAAAAAGGACCCTTTATTTTTTACTGCTAAAGCCTCTGAAGCCTGAGCTACACTAGCCTCTTTGCTGCCTCTTCCGCTTTATTATATGGTTCTTTACGAACCTATAAAATAATGAGATATGTTGGCATCTTTGCTCCATTAGTGCTAGATCATAGAGTTGAGTGTCCTGTGTTTAGACCACATGTTATGCTACAACTTGCAAAACCTAGCATATCATTTGTATACAATAGCCCATCTGAAGTTTCTATATCAATCTATCCGGCAACACAAAATATGATCAGTTTTTTTTTTTTTTTGTTCCAATAATTACATGATTTTCCTTCAATAATTGCAGTAACTGCAACAAGAAAAATTATAGTTCCATCAAATTGATATCCTGATGCACGTCATTGGAGAATATCTGTTAATGACATATCATGGTTTTCTTTGAATTCTGCTTTTTTCCCCATCTGGACCATCCATATGGGATGTCTGGTGTGGTTGATGTCTGTGTTTGAGCCTACATCGTCGATTGCTTCTTCTACAGTAATCTAACCCTAGGAATGGGTGAATGGACTAGTTCGGAGTCCGGCTTCTTTTAGGATCTGATCCGCCACAAGTTGCATAAGAGGTTTGTTAGGTGGGGAGTTCTAAATTATATTCAGACTTGTAAGATATAAAAGGAAATATCTGTTATAGGCTACATGCAGGTACTACTCAGTTGAAAGTAAATGAATCGTAGACGAAAGAGGGCGACGACAAACGGGGCCATGTGACACATATGTTTTGCCCTTTTTTTTTTTTTTTTCCTTCCCCTTAGAGCACTTAATTCAGGTGCTCAACCTCAAATTAGGGCGTCCATGTAATGCATATGTTCTTTATACTACTATTTACTGCAGCCGCCTCAAACGCTTTTTAACTCACTGCAAATTACAAAAACTCCTGAATTTTATGAAGAACTTAACAAATATGTTAGTGCTTGCATCACAAAATTGTCACTATAGCGGGATAAAGGACAAGGCAATTAGGTCTCACTAGGGACTTCCACTTGAGTTGAGATCAAGTGGTATGGTTCTAAAGATTAATACTTGTGCTTAAATGCAGATGAGCAGACCAAAGAAAGTGAATCTCGAACAATGTTGCAGTAAATAGTAGTATAAACTATAGAAGTACAAAACTTGCAGATCGACAAACTGAAGAAATTGAAATCACATACATCTTTGAGTTAGGCATTTCATCAAACAACTTGGACTTTAGACGTGTAAAAACCACACAATTTACTGATATCATAACGCAGCTTCCAACTGTTTGATGAAAAAAGTGAAGAACAAAAGAGAAAGAAGAAGGGTGTCTAACGAAAGTAGTTCCATTAGGTGTTACAAAATACTATATTCTTTGTGATATCGTAACACAGCTTCCAACTGTTTGATGAAAAAAGTATAGAACAAAAGATAAGTTGAAAGAAGGGTGTCCAAGGGAAATAGTTCCATCAAGTGTTACAAATACTATATTCTTTATTGCTTAAAAAAAAAATTTGATTATTGAAATCTCATTTGGTCCTTCCACTCAAGCGCTTTTATTCTGTAGTTCCTAAATGTTGACGCTGGCTGTTTGTCATGGTTTGTGTCTAAGTAGGGAGGACCTCTAAGGAGAGAAGTTTCTTGTCTTGTGTTATAAATGGCAACCTCTGTCCCTAAAAGAATTAACATTTGAAGAAAGGAAGAAGGATCTCTTAAGTAAGAAGAGAGACTACATTGGGGTTATAGATATTTAACCTTTATCCCGTAAAAATAACTTAAAGAAGAGGAGGGAGGGAGACCTTGTGATGAGGACATCATGCCGCTTAGGGGCCGATTCAATCGAGTATACTTCAGGAAGCGAGGCAATGCAGTTCTTTGACTTTAGATTGGTTTTGTTTTAGATTTATTTGTAGTAGATGTTCTTTCATTTTAACTTTATTTTCTGTAGTAGGTGTTCTTTTGTGGACGTTTAGTACCACATCGGTTATTTCTCAGCAGTCATCTTTTGTAAAACTTAATATAAGGCCCCCTAGACTATTTCATTGCGATATTATTGAATGATTAATTTTTTCTCAAATTATCTGGTTTAATTCTTGAGTTTATCTACTCTCGAATTTTTGGTGAGAAGCCCGCGTAAGGGGTGGAAACCCGAAGTCCTTTCTTGTTTTGAATTTAAATTTTGGTTACGATTTGAAGGTGATTGCGATCCAGGTTAGTTTACATCACCTTGTGTTTAGTGTCTTAACTTGTTTTTAATTCTTATGAATTTATGGTCATTAATTCAATTTTTTTTTTTTTTGTGAATTGCATTTGAATTGTTCATGTTATAACATTTTGTGATTGTTATGTGTACATTTTTTTGCATATCCTAGGTTTCTAAAATATGTTAAATCCATACTACGTATCCTTATTCATGCTATATTGGATAGCATGTAATACAATCTGTTATCTAGTTTCCAGGTTCTTCAGAACATCTGTAACTCCATAAAAGTTTTGGGTCCGAGAAACCTTATTTTTTAGCCAGTAATCAGAAGCCTTATCAGGTAACAGGGGTACTATTTATAGTCCAGGGCAGATTTATTTGCTTCTAATATGTCATATTCTTTGTGCTGTGAAAAGAATTCTTCTATTGCAGTTACTTACCTCGCAAATTATTGCTTTTTCCTTAGTTCTCTGTGCCTCGACAAATATAATTAAGCCAACAATTTGTGAGATTGATATGCTCTTATTTTTTTTTTCTCATATCTATCTTATTATTCAATGAATGTCTGGCATACAAACTGTTTATATAAGATTTGGTTGCTTTGTTATATTTTCAGATATCTGCAGTTGCTCGAATCAGAGATGAGCTGGCATATGGAAAACACACATTTTTAGAGAGAATGGATTTCGATATCTGCATACTCCAATAATCACTACAAGTGATTGTGAAGGTGCTGGGGAAATGTTTCAAGTGACTACACTTTTTAGCGACACTGAGAAGCTGGAGTTAAAGCAAAATCCTCCACCATCAGAATCTGAGATTGAGGCTGCTAACAAAGCTGTAGAGGACAAAGGAAAAGCTGAAACGAGCTAAAAGCTTCAAAAGCTAGTAAACCAGAGATCAGTGCTTCTGTGGCTGAGCTAACAAAGGCCAAGGAAACTTTATTAAATTTGGAAGAGAGATCAAAATGAAAGCTGGAATCCCTCAGAAGGATGGAAGATAGATTATTCACACGACTTTTTTGGACGTCAAGCTTTTCTAACTGTGTCTGGCCAACTTCAGGTCGAGACCTATGCTTGTGCTTTGGGAAATGTCTACACATTTGGGCCAACATTTAGAGCTGAACATTCTCACACATCACGACATTTAGCAGAGTTTTGGATGGTAGAGCCAGAGACTGCGTTTGCAAATTTGGAGGTAAATCTTTTAATTAGTTGGGTGTTCTAAATCCCGCCTGGGTTGTTAAAGTTTTTGCAATGACTGTTTTAAAGCATTTGTGGCTGCTGTGGTCCATAATAATTGTCACCCATAGAACTAAACATTCTTTTCATTTGCATAAGTTATTGTTCATGTTATTGTCAATTTATCAATACTGTTAATAAAAATAAATATGTGGTCTGTTCAGTTTTTATATATATATTTGAATTGTGTGTCAAAGTCCTAGTTCAGATGGTTTCTAATTTTTTTTTTGTGTGATGCAGGATGATATGAATTACGCAAAGAAATATGTGAGATTTCTCTGCAAGTGGTTGCTTGAACATTCTCGTGCTGATATGGAATTCATGGTAAAGAACTTTGATAAGACAGCCATAGACCATCTAGAGCTTGTTACGTCAACTCCATTTAAGAGGATTTCCTATACAGAAGTTGTGCGCCTCCTGCAGAATGTCACGGACAAGCAGTTTGCGAATAAGGTTGACTGGGGTATAGATTTAGCATCTGAACATGAAAGGTATGAAACTTATACTGTTTGCTTTTCCAATGTTTTTTTCTGAGATTTATATATGATCATGTGATTTTTTTTTTTTAAAATCAAGGTACTTGACAGAGGTGATTTTTAAAAAGCCTGTCATTGTTTACAACTATCCAAAAGGTATAAAAGCATTTTATATGAGGCTCAATGACGACAGCAAGACAGTAGCAGCAATGGATGTTCTTGTCCCCAAGGTACAATTTGTTAAAATTTTGTAGTAGCTTTTAATCGACTCACATTTTAGCTTCTTGTAAATCTGATTTGCTGCGTTTCCGTTTCCTTTACTAAAATGACTTTATCTGCATGCAGAGTTAAGCCTTAGGCCATACTTCATGAAGTTTATATCAGCTATTTATTTTGCTCTCATCATTCCATTTCTGTAATTTCTATGCCTTCTGTGTCTAGGCTGGTGAGCTGATTGGAGGAAGCCAGAGGGAGGAACGTTTAGATGTTCTTGTCAAAAGGTATAGTTTTTTTTTCCATATGCCTTTAAGCCTGTTGAGGTTGACAACATTTTCTTCATGGACGTAGCTGCATCATATATATATATATATATATATATATTATATATATATATATATATATATATATATGTAGAGTTACAATACACATAGGTATAACTAACTTAAGATACTCATACCTCTTCTCACCACACAAAAAACATTTTTTAAATACCGTGTGGGACCACTCACATTAAATTTTGTTTGTACCTCACCAAGCAAAATTTTTGTGTGGTGGAAAGAAGTGTGTGTAACTTAAGTTGGTTACACCTACATGTATTGTAACTCTTCCCATATGTGTGTGTGTGATAGACTAGTGTCATTCCGGAAGGATTCGAGGTCGAATCCTTCCCACTCAAATATGAATCCTACGGAATGACACTAGTCTCTCTCTCTATCTCTATCTCTCTCTCTCTATATATATATATAGAGAGAGAGAGATATAGAGAGAGAGACTTGTGTCATTTCGGAAGGATTCGAGACTAAATCCTTCTTACTCAAATACAACCCTACGGCATCTAATGGAAGATTCATTCTGTTGCAGTTGATCTATATTATTTCAAGTAATTAAAATTAAAAAAATTATGTATTTTGAATATTTTTTGCCTATCCATCAAGTAGGCGCAAAATGAATGGCCGAAAATAACATATTGCTTAGATCTACGTCTTTAGACATACAAATTCTCAATCCGATCATTTCATCATGATCTAAATACTTTAAAACCCTCACACACTAATTTTTGTTAGATTTCAAATATTCTACACCATTAAACTACCCAACTCACTATTTCGGTCGTCCATTTTGCGCCTACTTGATAGATGGGCAAAATGTATTCAAAATTCATGATTTTTTATTTTTAGTTACTTGAAATAATGTATATCAACTTCAACGGAGTGGATCTTGCATTCGGATGGCGTAAGGTTGTATTTGAGTGGAAGGATTCGGCCTCGAATCTTCCCGGCATGACACAAGTCTCTCTCTCTCTCTCTCTCTCTCTCTCTCTCTCTCTCTCTCTCTCTATATATATATATATATATACACACACACACACACACACAACACACACACACACACACACACACACGTGTCCCTCTATTTAGAATATTTCTATGATGTTCTTATAGTTGGTCAAAAGCATCAATTGAAACTCCTTTAAGTTGATATGAGAATTGCATAGAATACCAGCTAAAGTGACACAGAATAAAGATTAAACACTCAGTATAATGTCTTCCAAGTGAATGTTTTCTTTCTTGCTTTAAAATCTATCTACTTATTTTTGTAGAAACTGTTGAATCTTACTGTCCTAAAGGAATCCCAAAGAGAGTTTGAGGGGAGTGTACACAGGATCAGTGAAGGTTGAGGAAATGGCTATTCAAATGCTTACAATGAAACAAAACTTCTAATTATATTCTTAAAACTGATCGAGCTACTCTTTTGTTGGAAACTTGAAACAAATGGACACTTAGCGATGTAGAAAAACACCAAGGTACAATTGTTGGAGAAGTCGGGGCATGTACTCTTTTCTCAATGAAGTGCACATCACGATTCCATTGAAATTAAGGTTTGAATTTTTTTTCCTTCTGATTTTGATATAGCTAAGCCGTTCGGGGTTGGGATTTCAAGGGGATGATCTGAAAAACCCCCCTAAAAATCTGGTTTGATTGAAATAGAATTGCATCAAATATTTTTTAATGTGTTTGGCAAGTTGTGGCCATAGTTGAAGATATGGGAAAATAAAAGGGATAATGATAAATTAGTCCTTAAGCTTAAACAAAAATACAAAAAATATCCCTAACTTCTAAATGCCTTCCTACTGCCCCCCTTTTGAAATTCTTCCGTAATGCCGACTTTTCTCCTGTACTAAGTAAATGATTGGTGCCACGACTTATCTTCAAGAAAAGAAAAGGAAAAGAAAAAGAAAACTCTCTTCACATCTCATTCACGTCATATAGTGGGAATTTTAGCCAGGAGTTGCCTCAAGACACGCATCACTTGCATTAATTTGATATCATATGGTAAATATTGATGATGCGGACATCAAGATGAAGAGATGGCGTGTGTACATACACAACAAGACGAAGACGCGCCACTTCTATTTTAGATCGAGTAGTTTTGAGTAGTTTTATGTTTTTTTATTGTATTTTTTGTTTCTTTTAGTTTTTTTTATTTTAGTACCACATCAGATGAATTCTGAGAATCAATTTTGTATTGCCTATAAAAAATGCCCCATGTACTATTATTAGTCAATAAATCAATCAATGCATGTTTGCTAAAATTTTCAAATTTAAATGTGAGATGAATTCATTCATCAAATCCCTTTAAAAATGTGAAACCCTAAAGAATCCTAGTTTAGGATTGTGAAATCTTAACTAGCCCTAATTAAAAGTGTGAAATCCTAGTTAGTTTTATCCCCTTTTCTCTTCAATCCCTCTTCACAACCCTAGAAAAAATTTAGAAAAAAAAAAAATCCCAAAAATCCCAAAAAATATCACAGAGTACTATTCATATTCCTCACTTTTTTTCATCTCTAAAACTAACCTAGTTTTCCCTATCTCTCCCCCAACCCGCACCAGCTGACTGCCACCTCAACCGAGTCCCCTCCTCCCCACGCTTCTCTCCCTCTTCATGTGGCTCCCTCCTCTGTCGGCCTTCCCACTTGGCCCCTCCCACTCCCACAACCCCCCACTTCTCCTTCCCCTGTTACCACAACTGCCAACACCCCTGCCTCCTTTTCCCACCTCCCGTGTTGCCCAAACTACCGACCTCACCGGCCTCGCCATCCCACAGCCATGATGACGACCGACTAACGTTTGCACCACCCTCTCTGTGCCTCTGTGATCGAGTTAGGTTCAAAGGAAAATTACTGCTCGCCTGTAGACTAACTTAACCCCCTAGCATCGACTTATCAGATCCAATAATAAATCAACCCGAATCGATTAAAAAGAATTGTGTTTAAGTCATCAGACCCAAATCTGATCGCTACCAGATCCATCCGCTACAGTGTCCATTCGACCCGCATCTACAGTTACAGACCCGTTGCAGAACAGACTTGTTAACATATTGGATTTGATTTCGGGTCATATCTCAGCTGTTCGAAGTTCGATTCGCGCGATTCTCAAGGCATTGAAACTGTGATAGTTAGAACTACACATCTGCAGACTTCACAAGGACAGTGAGTTCAACGTGATTCTCAGTAGCTACAACTCTAATCCAAGTTCTTTATTTACAAGTCTGATATTATATTATCTATGATATTATCAATAATTAATTGTGTTGTCCACCATAACTGCAAGTTGTGTGATTCTGCTACCCTATAATTTATCAGCTCTCTTATTGTTCGTAAAATCTTTTTCATAAGTAGCTTCAATAGTTATTCTTGCTTAGTAATGAACAGTTATATTCATACATGTTTAATCAATCCATAGGCTAATATTGCTAGTTTTTACCTTTCCTACCAACGATCGTTGTTGGTTATTGAAGCATAACTGAGTTCTTTTATTATTGATTTTCGCACTCATATACGTTTCATATTAATTTGATCAAAGCATATACGTTTTACATCAATTAGGTATCAGAGCACAGTTTGGTGGGAATTGCATCTTAGACACTTTTATTTGCTTTCTTGCATCTAGAAAAACAAAATAAAAATTTTAAAAGACAAGACAAAAAATGAAAAAAAGGAAACACATTTTTTTCAATTAGGATTCGTTTAGTGCATGCCAACCCGTAGAGGTATCTCTTATTTGCTAGGAGAGTATAATGAAATCCCCATCACCCTGGATTCGATTGTAGAGGCTCGATTTGCCGCAAAACTCAACATCATAAAGCTCAGCTTAATAACTTAATCCAAACCTACGAGACCCAAAACCAAAAAATGAAAGGAGGTGCTCCTGCTAGTGAACAACCTACTACCGCGCACCCTCCACTGTAGCCATATGCCATGCTTGACCAACTCACTGCTGATCGAAGAACACCAGTGTCTATACCTCTCCCACCTACTTAGCCTCATAGGTCTAGTACCTTTCCACCCCCACCGAGGGATGATGTTAAGTATAAGAACGTTGAACAACCTAACAGAAACAAAGGCAGCAAAAAGAAATATTTCAAAATTAGCACCATTGCTAAATGCGATAAGTGCCGAGGATATGGGTGTATTGTTGTCGACTGCACTAGTCTCGTTAGGATTGCTATTATTACCGGAGTTTTTCATTGAAGCCCATGAGCAACAAACGACTGGACAACCCCCGTGCAGCCATACACCCTAGATAAACTACTTCAAATTTGGAGTCCAAAACGAAAGACTAGGAAGAGGTGTTCCAGTTATTACTCTCGACCCTAAAAGAGTCGTGAAGAAGTCTGAAAGCCCCATTCCTCCTGTAGTCACTTTTGTGGTAAAGGAGCTTAGTGATGTACAGAAAGATTTCCTGGACAGACTGTCCCATGTGACACCCCACTATCGAGTGTGATTCAGAAGAAGTCATCTACTATGTGGATGAAGATGTAGATGGCTTTGTCGATGATCATGATGATAGGCGATGACACTGAGGAGTTCAGTATTCCGATTTCTCCCGAGGACACTTCAATGACTACGGAGTTTACTGATGTCTTACCTAAAGACAATACTCTGATTCCTCCAGAAGTCACCCCCGTGATTACTAGGTTTGTTGACGTCTTTTCTGAAGACCAAGTAGATGAAGAAGCATGTAAAGGTGAAGACATTGCACCTAGCTGCATTAGACAGAGACCTTCGATTTACTTACCCGTCTTCAGTACTATTTTTTCACTATTAGGAGAAAAAACGATGGGAGAGGAACTGCGATCTTTCACGTATTCACCAAAATAGGGAACTAAAATATAAGGTGATTGTGGACCGTGGAAGCTACGTAATGCAGTATTCTCCGAACTGATCGAGAAGGATGGATTAAAGGCGTTACCATATTTCCGCCCGTTTAAGGTACCATGTATCAAATTCACAGCCATAGGAGTACCACAATCAAGTCTTGGCCCTTTCGATTTTCATCTCTACTTTTGGAATACTTTGTGGCACATATTAGGCACCAAGTCGAAGTTCTCCACTGCTTTCAACCTCAGACCAATGGTCAAAACGAAGTTATTAATAGGAGTCTAGGTAAGAATCTTCACAATATAGTTATACCTTTAAGCTAGACATCTCATTTATCTTATCCTATGATCAATCACTATAGAGTCTGCATCATCATAAAAATCTTGTCTGCATCATCATTTGCATCACTCCACATGCACAAATTAGACAAGGAGAACAATGATAAGATGCTCAAAACAACGCAAACTACAAGTTACGAATTAATGTTAGGAAATGATTTAAAATTTTTAATGTTGGTGATGATTTACACGCTTGAGTACTGATATGTTCCAAATCTTGAAGAAATTAGGCGATATATATTATAGATCTTCCTAAGTCTTTTAGTATCAGTTCTCAATATTGAAGATTTAGTGGATTACAAGGGTCTTGATTTTAATCCTAGCAATTTACTGGATGATGAGTCATCTCATTAGCCTATTTCTGAGAAACTTTTCCTTCCACCACTTTCAAATATATTATCTAATACAACAAATGAAGTTGATAACATCTTAGATGATGAAATTATCACTACCAAGATGATGGGACTCATAGATATTGGTTCGATGGAAAGAAAAGCCAGCAACTGATCTTGGAGCAGTATGAGAGTTCTTTTACTCTTGACGAAGTCGAGTTTTTTCCAACATGGGGAGTATGATGCGGACATCATGACGAGGGCATAGCGTGTGTACAAACAAAGACGAACGTGCGCCACTTCTATCTTGGATCGAGTAGATTTGATTACTTTATGTAATTTTTTTTATCGTGTTTTTGGTTTCTTTTAGTTTCTTTTTATTTTAGTAACACATCGGATGTATTTTTAGAATCAAATTTGTATAGCTTATAAAAGAGGCTCCATGTACTATTATTAATCAATGAATCAATCAATGCATATTTGCGAAAACTCTCAAATTTGAGTGTGAGATGAATTCTTTCATCAAATATCGTTAGGAGTGTGATACCCTAGAGAATTCTAGTTTAGAAGTATGAAATCCTAGCTAGCTAGCCCTAATGCGAAGTGTAAAATCTTAGGGCGTGTTTTTTTCGTCGCAAAACGCCGCAAAACACAAGTCGTAAAACTTCTTTTCCATTTTTCGTTATTTATTTCGCTGAAAAATAAGTTACAAAATGCAACTCTTCTTTTCTCACTTGCAGTTGCTACAGTTAAATTTGTGGTCATGTAAATCTCACTTTTACACTCATATTTTTCCCACTTGCAGTTGTTACAGTTAATTTTGTGGTCATGTAACTCTCACTTGTAGTACACTTACAGTTCAAAACAGTTACTTGATAATCAATATATAATTAATATTATTAAATATTTAATATTTTAAATAGTGTTCAATTTCTTATTTAATTATTTAATTATTTTATATTTTTAATCTTTAATTTTTTTATTGTTTTTAATATTGTTTTAATATTTAATATTTTACTATTTTAATTAATATTTTAATTTAATATTTTATTTAATACTTTATTTTTTATTAATACTTATTCCATTTTTATTATTTTATTAAAGTTAATATTTTATTAATATAACAATATTATACTTTAATATAAAATTACTATATATTTTAATATATATTTTTTAATATAAAAATTACTTTATTAATATCATAATATATTTTATTATTATATTAATATTTTATTATGCTAATATTGTAATAATAATTCAGTATAATAATACTATAATGATAATTTATTATTAAATTATAATTATATTTTACTTTGTTAATTTTATATTTCTATAATATTACAATAATATTATAATAAAATTTATATTATAATAATTTTCAAGTACTTTTAATATTATAATATTATAACTATATTTTATTATTTTTGTAAGATTTTTTAATATTTATATTTATTAGTATTCTTAAAATTTTATTAATGTTCTTTAGATTTTCTTAAAATTTTATATTATTTATTAGTTAATATTTTAGTAATATTTTACTATTTATACTAATATTTTATTAATATTATTTTTATAAATAAAATATTAAGATTATTAATTTTTATCTCAAATTTATTAATACAATTTAATTTGCAATAGTAGATTTAATTAATAGTATTTATAATATTTAAATCACTGCTACAGTTAATTTTGTGGTCAACTTTTTCACTTACACTTTTACATTACCAACCAAACACCATAAAACACAATATACTTTACCATTTATACTTTCACTTATCAACCAAATACCGTAAAAACACAATATATTTTTCCATTTACACTTCACTTTATCAACCAAACGCCATAGAACACAATATATTTTCTCTGCTACAGTTCACTTTTTTCATTCTTATTTACGACTTACGACTTGCGACGTTTGGCAACGAAACAAACAGGCCCTTCGTTAGTTTTATCTCCTTCATCTTCAATCTTCTTCAAAACCCTATAAAAATTCAAAAAATAAAAAAATCCAAAAATATATCATCGAGTATTATTCATCATCTTCCTCATTTTTCATCATCTCTAACTCTAACCTTAGTTTTCCCTCTCTCCTCCAACCTGCACCAGCCTGCTGCCACCCTTAGTTGAGTCCCCGCCTTCCCACACTACGGCTCCCTCTGTCACCCTTCCCACTCTCGGCCCCTCCCACGCTTGCAACCCCCACTTCTCCCCCTGCTTTCCCCTACTACCACAGCTGCCGACCTTTCCCTGCTACCACAAGTTGTAGAATAACCCTGCTTCCTTTTCCCACCTCCCATGTTGCCCAAACCACCGCCCTCACCATCTTGCGGCCACGTCGACAATGACGAGCCGACGTCTGCGCCACCCTCTTTGTGCTTTCATGATCGAGTTAGGTTTGAAGGAAAACTGCAGCTCGCCTACAGACCATCCTACTAGCATCCACTCATCAGATCCAATAACAAATTGACCAGAACCCATGAAAGAGAATTGAGTTTAAGTCATCAGACCCGAATTTGATTGCTACAGTACCCCGGATCCACATGCTATAATGTTGGTCCGCAACAGTATCCACTGACCCGCAACTACAGTTCCAGACCCCAGAACATATTCGTTAACAGTTTGAGTTTGATTTTCGGGCCATATTTCAGCCATTTGGAGTCCGATTCGCGCGATCTTGAGGCATTGGAACCGTGACAGCCAGAACTACACATAGAGATGAGCAGAGTTCGGGTATAACCGAAATAACCGATCGAAACCCGAACCTGAGCCGAACTGACCCGCTTTAGTTCGGTCGAGTTTCAGTTTGGGTTCCGAAACCTAAACCCGACTGAACCGAACTAAATCTCTCACCTCTGTATATTAACCCACTCAAATTCAGTTTACTGAATCATGTGATTCATAACAAAAACTGGTGAAACCTTAACTCATTACTTCTAGTAATACCATTTTTTTTATGTTGAAAATGTGAAAGCTATATTAAGTACACCAACACGTTTGATAAAATATTTATATTAGTACAATTTTTTTTTTTGCATTCTTGTCATTAGAAGTAGTAATAATTATGTGAGTTTTGATAATAATAGCCCAAATACAGTTTAAAAGTTTTAGAATATGAAAATTTCAATTCACATTGAGGTTAGGGTCTTTTTCTTGTTTCTAATTTGGGTATTGGATATTTGAGATTAGGATATTAAAGGATGATAATATAATGGTGACTAAAAAATGTAGGAAATAGTGGAAATATATGGGACTAATTGAAAAAACTGAAAAACCGAGCTGAATCAACTATTGGTCAGTTTTGCAAAAATTAGCAAAAACCAAACCGAACGACCGATACTCACCCTTAGCTACATATATACAGACTTCACAGGGACACTGAGGTCAATGTGATCCTCAGTAGGTACAACTTTAATGCCAGTTCTTTTATTTATAAGTATGATATTATCAATAATTGATTGTTGTCCATCATAAACTACGAGTTGCGGGTTCTGCTACCCTATAACCATTATCTTTTTTATTGTTCGTAGAGTCTTTACTGATAACATAAGTAGCTTCGATTAGTTATTCTTGCTTTGCAATAGATCAGTTATATACATGCATGTTTAATCAATTAAGCTAATATGCTAGTTTTTACCTTTCCTACTAATGATTGTTCTTGTTGGTGAAGCATAATGAGTTCTTTTATTATTGATTTTCGCGCACATACATTTCATATAATTTGTATCAGACCATATATGTTCACATTAATTGATCTCATATATTTAAATTAGAAATGGCATTCGCTTATCTGGTACACAATTTTAGATCTTTTCTTTCAATGATAATCCGGACACTTTTTTAGTTCTTTAAACTTTAAAGGATGTTAGGCTTTGATGCATTGATACGTGTCTGCCAAGCGTCATGTTAGTCTTTGACGCATGTTAGAGACAGATAGGGGACTTGAAGTGTCTGCACTACATAGGTTTAGCGTGATTTCCTTCAAGTAGCAACACGTGTTAAGGAGCACTGTAGTTTGTCTCCAAGGTTGAACTTGAATATTATGCTCTTTTGCATTGGTCAGGAGTTAGGGGGTGGGTGGTTGTCTGAGAACCATCATTGGTCGTTGGACTATACTCTGTCAGTTTGTAGCTGGGAAACAGATGGGACAGGTTACCTCTATGTTGCGATTGTACCCATAAAAGAGTCTCCAACTATGAATAACTATTGATGGATGAATTAGGAAAAAGGCTGGTGGATAATGGCCTGCAGATGGTCTTACATCCAACCATTTTGTTCAGCTCTCACTATTTTACTGGATATCAAAGAATAAGTTGCCTTTTTCTGCCCTCGTTTTGCTGTTTTTAAAGATATAACTTGTCTGCTGCTTCTATTTGGACTAATTTTGTGAAATCCTTCCTCCCGTTTTGTTTCAAGGTTTTATAGAGATTCTTACAACTACATCCAAATTTTGCTTTCCTCAAATATGCAAGTGAATAGAAATTGAGGCTCACAGAATATGCATTAACGGACAGAGTTCAATGGTTTGAGAAACTGCAAAATTATGTTCTTGTTAGATTGAAATGAAATGTATTGTTTGTTTCTCATACTGGCCGTTTCGAACTTCAATTTTTTCTATTTTGATTGTGAAACTTCAATCTTAACTAGTTCCTTGACCACTTATTTCTTACAGTGCTTGATGTATATATTTCCTATCATCTCCATGTATTTACTGGTGCACATTGTTTAAAAAAGTGCCCTACTGATTCTTTGGTAACTGCATGATAGTATGACATGATTTGCTACTAACAACCCACAACACCCTAAAACCACCAAAACACAAAAAAAAACAAAAACAAAAGACAAAACGAAGGGGTAAAACAAAAATTCTAGAAAAAGGGGAAAAAGATCATCATATAGTCATCACTCTCATTAGGCCTTCAACTCATGTGATGTGACTTCCAAACTAACGCATAACAATCTCAAACTATCCCTAATTGTTAGGTTGATGAAAGCTATTCAAAGCCAACTTGATATATTTGGCTTGATCAGCTTTTCTCTTCTTGTAGGCCAGGTTAATGCTTTTTATCATTTCATTCCTATGTTGCTTGTTACTTAACTGTATGATTTATCTACAGAAAAGTAAAAGGGTTGGGGATAAAGTATCTTGTTTATAGTACATCATAGTCTCAGTCCAAAAAATTTCAACTGTCCTCATATTTACAATGGTTTTGTATTGCCACTACAAGTAATGTGTGATCTTGAGTTTTTAAATCTATCCATGCTTTGCAGGATAAAAGAAGCAGGGTTTGCCTGTAGAGCCATAGACTGGTACCTTGACCTTCGTCGTTTTGGAACTGTTAAGCACAGTGGGGGTTTGGTTTAGGGTTCGAACGAATGATTCTATTTGCCACGGGTCTCGACAACATCAGAGATGCCATTCTTTCCCCAGGTACCCAGCAAGGGCTGATCTTTAGAAGTACTCTTCTCTTGCGAAGCAAATGCTTCATGACATTGATTCGATGTCGTCAGCAGTGATTTAGTCCTTAAAACATCAGGTTGGTAAAAGATGAGCACAAAATTAAATTTCTACAAATTGTTGTTCTGCAGATAGGGTAATTTTTCAAGAGCCTTTGCTTCTTTTAAGATTTTTTTCAGTTCTGGCAGAAATGGTAGTATAATCTGCCTTGGAGTAGATGGAAAGAAAACGATTAATTGAAAAATGATTATTTGTACGTCTCAAAAGTCCTACAGTTACTAAGTATACTATTATTTATGGTTTGGGGCCTCCTTCGTTTGTTATCAATTTTCTCTTCTTTGTTAAGAATCTCGTATTCATTCCATTTGTTAAGAACCAAATCCAGTATATGGTGAAGATTATCCATTTAATTTCTAAAAATAGTGAAATATTATCTTAATTGCATAGATTTGTCACACTTCTTAAAACCCTATGCTTTCTCAAACACTCTCTGTGACTTCTTACATATGCAACTCCTAACTTACAATCTCCCCTCTTCTTCTTCAATCAAGGCCTTGTCGTAAGGATGGCAGACAAACAGAGGCAAGTTTGCGTCGCATTCCCCTCTCTACAAAGGCCCTCACCTTGCCCTTGCAGCCATACTCTTCTCTCTTTGCTTGTCAATGTCCATCTCTCGTCATGGCATCGAACATGGAACCCTAACTGACTAGAAAACAGGACATCCCTTGACCACAATCCCAGGCTCAGTTGGGCATGAAGCCAGCGGGCAGTGGTCAATCTCGGTTCCCCACCAGTTAAGGTTCCGGTCCTCGTTCTGGAGAGCAAAGAACAGGAGAACACCCATAAACGCCGTTCCAGCATCCAGGGCCGCTGACAAGACATAGTTGTACTTCTGCCACCACCCTTTGTGATACCGGAACACAAAGTAGTTGAAGATTGTGCCGGTGATGAGCCAGCTAGCTATGTTGGTTGGGGTGGCTGGCGGCATTCCAGCAAACCCGTAAGAAATGACAGGTACATTGATCAAAGGGATCCACTTCTTCTCTGGGAACATCTTGCTTAGTATCCAAATAGGCACGGGCAGAACTGCTCCGATGAGGAACAGCCATACCAAGTTTCGGTACAAACCACATGCCCAAATAGTCGACCAGGACCGATGAGGCCCAGATGACAGAGGCGTCAAATGTTACGCGATACTTGGGGCAAGTCCAGGGGCTATCGGGGTGCAAGGCTTCAACGTCACAGATGTTATCAATGCTTTCAAGCATCCACCAAGCCACTGCTAGATTAATGATCCCAGCAATCACAGTTCCGACAAGCTGCAGTGTTTGCAATTCAACTGTAAGTATCAGCACCTATGTAGGAAGAAATACTGTTTAGGACGAGACCTAAAGATTGGTGCTGTGGCTCACCTGGGCAGTGTACATGCATCTAGGTGGGATTTTCATGTAATGGCCGAGCTTGAGGTCAGCGAGGAAGGATAGGGCGTGAACGGTGCTGATTCGCCCGTATATCTTGAAGAGAAGGTTGGCAATAGGCCTCCCGGGGAGAACATATCCAATCATGAACTGTGCTATGATATCATATCCAGGTTGCTGAAACCACAGAAAATGAGAATGAGAATGTTAGCATTCAATGTGATATTGCTGTTCTGCATACATCTAATGTATGAATCAACTCTATCGGAAGAATCATATGCATCATCATACATTTCTCTACAATTTGACTAACACTTTGTTGTTTGGCCAGTACTGCATCTAGAGAT
Organism: Agave tequilana; assembly: GCA_038442645.1. Taxonomy (NCBI): domain Eukaryota; kingdom Viridiplantae; phylum Streptophyta; class Magnoliopsida; order Asparagales; family Asparagaceae; genus Agave; species Agave tequilana. The sequence continues at coordinate 83 of JAVJIF010009098.1, read as the reverse complement.
GAATGCAACTTCCCATAACAAACTCTAGTAGAAGAATTGTTCGAGTCTGCTAACTGATTTGTCGTCGCTTGAATGATACCGAT
>JAVJIF010009097.1:0-161347 GCA_038442645.1 Agave tequilana | reverse complement strand
TTGATGATGATTAACTCATGTAGTTATGTGTACTAATTATCTTGTGATGTTTAAGTTTCAGATCATTAATCAAGATATTAGTTGGTGAAAGCTTCCACACATCTTTCATTTGTTGATTCAAGAGCCCGAGTGTCATAGATCATACATTGCAACTTGCTCGGTGAATCAAGAGTGTTTGGATCGAGCCGTCTTGGAGATTGCGCTCTAGCTTGGAGATTGCGCTCTACAAGAAGACTTAGGTATCCATAGTTTTAGTTTGGGTTTAGATCTTAATTGTAAAGATTAGAATAGTATGATAAGCTCAAGTTCACAACACACACACCTTTCATGTTTTGATTTTCGGTTTTAGGTTTAACCGATCTTGGTTTTCATGAATAGATTTTTTATCAAAACAAGTTTACATGGTTTATGTATATTAGATTTGTTCTATATACATGCATGCTTCAATTGTTTAGACAAACTTTGTTTAATAATCTATTCCAGTGTTTTATGTTTTGGTATTTACAACAAAACATATTTTTGGACTTAATGACAAAAATCATGATATATATATGTTTCTTTTATATTGAATTTCTATTCATATACAATATACTTCAAAGTGTTTAAATATCATATTTTTTTATCATGGATGAGTTTTAGACAATGTGTATTTTCTATTCAAAATACAAGGTTTTAGAAAATACGGTTTTTGGTTTTTGGCAAAATTTCTATGACATAAAAATAGTCTAATATGTTTGAAATTTGTGTTAGGATTTTTAACACAAGTTTGTATTTCAATATAAAATGATAAAACTATTTTTGTGGAATTTTAGAGATTTTGTGGGAATTATTGGAATATTTTTTACCTCAGATTTCTCACCCATTTGCTGCCTGCCAGGCTAGTTCGGTCGACCGTGACGGTCGACCGCATGTAGCCGGTCGACCGTCACGGTCGACCGACGACGTGCACAAACCTGTGCACGTTCTGGCACAATCAGCGGTCGACGGGACGGTCGACGGAGCAGAATAATCTGCTCTCGGGATTATTCGGTCGACCGGGCCGGTCGACCGTTAGTTGCCAACGGTCAAAAATTGACCGTTGGACGGTCGACCGGGCCGGTCGACCGGAAGGCTATTTCTGGCAAATTCTGTCAACGGCTATTTTCTGATAATTGCCTATAAATACCCATTTGTAAGAGTTTTTCTCTAAGAATTTTTGTGCGAATTTTTCCATTCTCTCAGGTGTTTTTATAGCAATCAAAATAGGTTTTTGGATTCAAATTGAACAATCTTTTTGGTGTTTTCATTAGGGTTTGAAAAATCAAAGAAAAGGGTTTTGGGAAAAGCTTTTGAATTGAACTTCTCTATCTTGGTTTCATTTATTTCCCAAAGATTTTCTTTGAGTTGCTGGTTTCAAATCCCTTGGTTTTCTCCACACTTGAGCTATAATCTACTATCTATATCTATAGGATATTTGTGTGGGAGAAGAAGAAGTTGTTTGTGGTTGTTGTTTTGACCACCAAGTTGTAACCAATCTTTTCTTAGCTTTGTGCTTTGGGTTGTATCCCTCTAGTTGAGAGGTGATCCTTGTATTGGTTGGTGATTGGGAGTTTGTTGTATTGGTTGGGAGTTTGCCTCAGGAGGAGGAGGTTGTGATTGTTGGAGTTTGCCTCAAGGAGAAGGTTGTGTTTGTTGGCTTGGAGTAGTGCCTCAAGAAGGAGGTTGTATTTGTAAAGAGAGGAGTTGGGTACTCCTTGTGAGAGTTCTTTATGGACTAGCTAGTGGATTAGAAATCCTTCGTGTGTCGAAGGCGGGGATGTAGAGCTGGGTGCTCGAACCTCGATAACATATCCTTGTGTTTGCGTTTGATCTATGGCTCTCTATCTCTCTCTCTTTACTTTGTGCCTTGCATTTCTACTTATATTGCTCATTCATATTGCTTGGCTTGGTTGTGTGTGCATCACTTGTTGATCACACTTGAGTGTAATTTGCATTAAGTTATTAAATTCCGCATTTAGTTCACTTGATTAGCATTGTCACCTATTCACCCCCCCTCTAGGTGACTTTTCAGACCATTCCTTGCTACTGCCAATGCCATCATCAATTCTAAGAATGGGTCCATGAGGTTAACTTTTGGGGACATGACTAGAGAAGTCAATGTCTTCAACCTTGAAAAACAACCTCGTAAGATAAGAGATCAAACATTTGAAGAAATTTTGTTGAAAATAATTGTGATGAAGAAAGTGAAGATATAGAAGATGAGTCGCTGTTTCTTAGTGAATTACTCAACGAAGGCGATTATCTTGATGAGAAGGCATATGTCGGAGATCCTAATGTTAGAGTACCCTTTAAAAAGGAAAATTTAATTTGAATATCTTCACTTTCGATGAGCCAACCAATAATGTATCGCATGAGAATATAGTTCAAGAACCTCCGATTAACATACTCTTTGAAAACCTTTTTTTTGAAGAAGAACTCATGTGTTTGGATTAACCAACTAGGGATCATTTGGTTAATTATACATTTCTAGGAGAAAGTGTTGACTTAAGCTTGAGGAGATCTATGGAACTGAGTTAGAATTCCTAGACATTCATAATAAAGAAGTTCCAAATGAGAAGGGTGGTGGTGATAAATTTTTGAATACTGATTATAGCAATATGAGGAAGAAACACCTAAAGAAGGTGAGACTGGGGAGGCAGAAAGCTAAAATGACAAAACAATTGGCCTCCCCACTGTGCCCTATAAAGAGGACCCATTGGAATGATGGGAAAAGAGTTCGAGGGATAAGACCGAAAAAGATGTAGGTGTGGGAGAAACTTGTTGTTGTACATATTTTTGTATAATATATGCACCTCTTTTACATTTCATTTCATGCATGTATACATTTCTTTCATACATTGGGGACAATGCATGAGATAAGTGTGGGGTAGGGTTCTAACATGATGACTACTATAAACTTGAAAAAAAAATTGTATATATATATATATAAAAAAAAACTTTTTGAAAGGTAAGAATAATATTTTGATATATTTTTTATAAGAAATCAAGTCAATTTTAAGGAATAGGAAAATCATAATTAGGATTTCTTACACTTGGTCAAAATAAGATGACTTGTTTGATGTTTAGGGTTAGGAAGAAAATTTGTGAAAGTTGTCTTGATATTTACCTTGATGAAATATGCACATTAAATACACTTACACTAGAAACTCTTATGCCTTATAAAACAAAATATTAAGAAAAAGAAAAAAATATAAACAAATCTAATTATTGATTAGCTAGATGCTTTGGCCTAAGCAAGCCTTAGTATTTATGCAAAAGATAATTAGATAAGTTTGAAAAAAATATGTATATATATAAATCCTCTGATTAAGCTGGGTATTTATGCCTCATGAAGCATAAGTATTCATGCCTAAAAGGGGTATATCTTATAAATAAAAACCTAGGTTTCATGGCCTTATCTGCTCGAGTGTTTAAGTCCTAGGGGTGTTTTCTCACCTGGTGCCCTAAAACTGTCCGGTTTGGGTGTCACCGACTGAAGGCTCGTTACATGGGCAGATTAGAAAGCCTAATGAAATCGAGGAATAAATTCCACCAAAAATAAATATAAATAAGGCATAGGATTTAATGTTAAAGAACCATTAGTCAACTTCACAGTCACGATGGTGCATACGACTCAGGGTAAATTAATAGAGTAGATGAGAAGTACAATTTGACTCCTACTTTGATTGATAACATGTTTTTAAATAAAGACTGAGTTTCGGAATGAAAATTTTGATATTCCTATAACTTATAGATTACTTAAAGCCTTACAAATATACTTCAAATATTTTCTCCTTTAAAAACGCTTTTCGAAAATACTAACTTTTCTCTCTTTCTATATGGATTTTGTGGGTGCAATCCGCTGAAAACCCTCACGAGACAAAACTCGTCCTCTAGGGGTAACCTAGAGGTTTAACGGCTTGTTGCACATGCTCAGTGCAATCGAGTGACCTGCGAAAGTGGTCTAATAATTGATTAGAATTAGTCTGATGTTTTACTCGAGGGCGAGCAAAAGATAAGTGTGGGGGTGTGATTAGTCACATATATTGCATTTACATTGTCACCTTACCATACTTTTTAGCTAATAAATCCTATTAATAAGTCTTCTTTTTCTTTGTTAAATGTAGGCCCAAGTGCTAAAAGAAAGAAAAGAGAAACAAGCCCAAAAGCCCACCAAATTCTGATTTAGTTCAGAATAAATTCGAAATGAAGGAATCAGGGCAAAATCTTGGCATATCAAGAGTTGAGAAGAATCCTCCCTGAATCAAGCGGTTGAAGCCACACAATCAAAGGCTGTTTCATCAACTTTTGGAGCAGAAACAAGAAAACCAACAGAAGATACGGGCAAATCATCAAACCAGTGTTCTCCACCAATTGGGTGTGGTCACATGGCCACACCAGGGCCGCGGAAACGCGGCCCTAGCCGCGTTTCCGCGCCCAAAGTGGAGTTAGTTGGGGGAGCGTTTGCTCCCCCAATCTTCCCGGGATTCCCCCTTTTGATTTTTCCCTATAAATACTAGTTTCAGCAAAGAAAAGGGAGCGAAGACTAGGATTAGAATTGTGTTTTATTGTCAAGGATTTAGGTTCTTTGTTAACTAGCACAAAAGTTGTATTCTTGTTTTTTAATTTGTAGTCCAGTATCAATACTTGTGAGAGAGAGGAATTAAGTGCTTGTACTTGAAGATTGAAGTGACATCAATACAAGAATCGAGCTGCTTTTTCTTCCACTTGTATTACGGTATGACTTGCATTATTTATTTGCTTTCTTCTTTGTTTTCCATGAGTAACTAAAACGGTTTTCTGGGCTCACTAGTGTAACTCTCTAGTTCTTCTTCTCTTCTGGTTTAAAGAAAAAGACCCAATGAATCATTTGCATGCCTTACTAAAACCTTTCTTCTTGAAAGTGTTCTTGAAGGCACATGAGGATGGGTTTGGATTGTTGAACTCTCATTTCTTTTATAAACATTCTTGAACTATTTTTACTTCATTCTTGCTTCTTCACGCTTGATGATTTAATATTCGATTCTAAACGATTTTTCAAAGAAAAGATTGAACTCTTCTAACCATCTTATGTGCTTTACTTCAAACTTTCTAAAAAGCAACTTTAAGTTTTGCCTATGATCAATTTGAGGCACTTAGGATTTCAATAGAAGAATGAACAATCGAGTAGTGAGATAGTGAGCCCAGATTTTCTTCCTTATTATAATCAACAAAACAATTTTCAAGCTTTTAAATCACCTTCTCCAAAGCCTTTTCTAAAGTTGCAATTCTCTTTTCATCATCTCTTTCTTTCCATTCTCTTTTCCATTAAAAACGAACACAATTCTTTGTTTTTAACGATTCACCGAAAAGCTTCCATCGCATTCCTCCTCGTGGACACGACCCGTTAGCCACAAGCTACACGATAAATTCTTAAACTCTTTGATTGTTCTTTCAACTTAGCAATCAACCCACAAAATCCATAAAGAAAGAGTAACAAAGAGTTAGTATTTTCAAAAAGCATTTTGAAAGAGAAAATTATTTGAAATATTATTGTAAGATTTAAGTAATCTATAAGTTATAGGAAAATCGAAATTTTCATTCCTAAACTTAGTCTCTATTCAAAAATTTGTTATCAATCAAAGTAAGGAGTCAAATTGTACTTCTCATCTAGTCTATTACTTTACCCTAAGTCATATGCACCTTTGTGACCGTGAAATTTTGACTAAGGGTTCTTTAGCTCTAATGCTTATGCCTTATTTATTTTTTATTTTTTATTTTTGTGGTATTATTCCTTAGTTCTATTAGGCTTTCTAATCTACCCATATAACGAGCCTTTAATCGATGACTCCCAAACCAAACGGTCTTAGGGCACTGGGGGTGAGAAAACATCCCAAGGACTTAAGAACTCGAGCAAACAAGGCCACAAAACTAAGGATTTTATTATATGAACCGCTTTTAGGCGTGAATACTTATGCTTTATTAGGCACAAATACCCAATTTAATCAGAGGATTTATATATATTTTTTTCACAAACTTATCTAATCATCTTTCACATAAATACTAAGGCTTGCTTAGGCCAAAGCACCTAACTAATCAAGAATTAGATTTGTTTATCTTTCATAGATATATTTTTTCTTTTTCCTTTTTTTAAGGCATAAGAATCTTTGTTTTTGAATCATAAGTGTGTAAGTGTATGAAGTGTGCATATTTCTTCAAGGTAAAGATCAAGACTAAATTACCTTGACAAATTATCTTCCTAACCCTAAAAATCAAACAAATAATCTTATTTTGATCAAGTATAAGAAATCCTAATTATGATTCTCCTATTCCTTAAAATTGACTTAATTTCTTACAAAAAATATGTCAAAATATTGTTTCTATTTTCAAAAACTTTTTAAAAGTAAAGAAAATGTTAATAATAATTTTTTTATTTTCTTTTTTTATAAAAAAAAAACTAAGTTATGTTAGACCCTCCCCCACACCTATCTCATGCATTGTCCTCAATGTATGAATTAATGCATAGATGCATGAAAAAGAAGAAAGGGAAGGAAAATATTACCTTAAGGTGGTGGTCTGATTGGTCCACGAAATGTGGCCGAATCGACTTTTCGTGGAGTTCGGAGGAACCCACCAGAAATCGCTCTTATATAACCCACTAAAATGATGTATATATGAACAGTTTTATTAAAAATTTAACCCCATCTAATTTTCAAATTCAATAATTAATTTCGAAGTCAATTTTGTCAACTGCCTTGTCCCAAAATGGAGTGTGAAAAGATAGAACAATTGACTTAGACTTAGGAAGTACGGGAACTAATACCGACTTAGGAAAGTGACTTAAGTCAAGTAAAAGTTCAGGAGTCGAGATTGGTTCAGAATGTGGGTCCAAATCAAGAAGTTGAAACTCAAGTCCACATTCATTTTCCCACAATAGAATGTGACTTAATATTGGTGATTCAAGTTCAAGAATGACAGGCGTGGGAATCAAAACTGACTCTAAAATATTACTCTAAAATATTACTCAGGTCGGATAACAAAACAGGAGTCAATATTGATTCAGGAATTTGAACTAGATCACAAAATTGAGAATCTAGGTCACATTTCTCATTGAGTTCAATTTCATAAAAATGAGAACTTGCCAATTTGTCAATGGGACTTTCAAAAGTATGAAATTAGTCAAGTTCAATATGATGATCATTAAAGATTGGCGATTCAATTTCATTATGAATTGGCACAGGATTCAATGTTGACTCGGAAAAAAGATTGAAATCAGGTGAAGATACCGGAGTCATAATTGAATCAAGAAGTAGAATTGAATCACTAAGTTGAGGTTCATGATCATATTCATTCTCAAGTTCAATTTCAAGAAAGGGATAACTTGCCAAACTGTCAATGTCATTTTCAAAATTTGGAGTTTGGGCAAGTTCAAATGATTGTGCTGAAATGGAACCTTGTTTTCCAAAATAACATGACTCTTCGGCTCTAACAGAATGGTTAGAGACATCAGAAATGGTCAAACTGTGAGAATGTAGAGTTTGGACCATCATATCTATGTCATGATTACGAGCGTTTTGAGCCTGAGTCATAGCTTCAAGCATCTTTTCATAGTTGATTGTTCATCGTTTTGTTGCGATTCGACTTGAAAAGATGAAGTGTTGTTTTGGAATTGGTGGTGAAATTGTGAGTCCATCAGATTTTGTGATTGTTGTTTGGACTCACACATACTCATTTCCAAAATTGATGGTTTTCTACTTTGGACTTGAGGAACTGAGTATGAATCTTGAAAATATTATGGACAAGATGGATAAGGAGGACAAGTTGGTTGAAAATTGGACTCGGGAGAGGTGAATCCCCATTAACTCTGTGGAGAGTTAAAATTATTCTAAACATTATGGTCATAAGATTGAGGGCATGGTTATATTGATTCGGATAAGACCAATCCGGCATACTATGTTGGTTAAAGTTATGATATGCCGGGTTGGTAATATCCGAAAAAGAAGTTGGTGTGTAATATGGATTACGATTAAAATTGAAAATTTTGTTATTATAAGCCATATCACATAAGAAATGTCAAACACAAAAAAAAAGGAAAACAAACAAATAAGCAAATAAAAAAAATTCTAAACTAAGTTAGGGTAGACCTTTGACCTAGACGACTCCTAACTGGTTAGACCATCTACGGGAGGTATAATGCATACTTTGACCACAAGCTAATCAGCCACGTCAGGGCAAGATTGGTGGGAGGTATCCGCGCAAAAGCGACGGGCCTAATTAAGCCAAACCACCAGCGTTCGGGTTTTCGCTCCTCAATCCCTTTCCTTAGACACTGATTTGGCAGGAGTCAAATTCTAACACCTTTCCCTTAGGATAATCTCCTAATTGAGTCTGAGATGTCCCTAGGGCCAACATCTACTCAGTTATAGTTAGGTTTGTGTTAGTGAGTGAGGAGATTATTTGTGGGCTAAGGGAGGGTCCACCTTATCTTTTTTATAGAACAAGCCCTTAAGATTGATTGTGCAAGGTGTGCAGGATAAAGAAAAGTAACATTCAACAAGCAAATAATCACTCAAGAATGTTTCCTAAACTATATGCCATGAAACGTACCTTTTGCTCCAGCACTCTTCAACAGTAATGTAAAATGTAAACGAATTAGACACGTGCCTAAATGCTAAGTCTAAACCATTTTTAGCATTTAACAAATATCATTTTACTGTTGAGGTTAGAAAGTAAATACAGTGAGACAAATAAGGAAATAGATAGCTACAGATATTAAACTTTGCAATACAGCTAACCTGCAGAAAATACAGGTTAGTAGTTCACTCAGATTGCCACATAAATGTAGCAAATCTGAGGGCTTCTGGGCTTTACTTTCTTGAGCAGAGTCCAGGGCCACTTATATGTCCACTGCAGCAAAAATTCCTTGTTGTCAAACCTGTACACCAAGAACAAAGAAGAAAGTTAATCAAAAATGTAAATCTAAAAAGAGAATAACTTACCGTCCCTTCCCGGCAACGGCGCCAAAATTTGATTGAGTTTGGACCTGCACAAAAATACAGTATTTCAGATTTTAAGATTAAAGAGTGCAAGTTACTCAATACTACCGCAATAGCAAGTGGCTATACGGGTCGTGATCCACAAGGAGGGACTAGCGATGGAAGCTTTGTTTAGGAAGTTCTCTTCTAGGCTATAAAATATGGTTAAAGTTCTTCTTTAGTTCTTTAAAAGAAAAAGGAAAAGTTAGATTAAAGTGAGTTAGGAAGAAGATTGTAGATTAAGAAGATGGAAAAACTAGAAATGATATGTACAAAGAAATGGAAAGGAATGATAAAAGAAGTGGTCGATCGTGATGTTTTAAACTAAAGAATAAAATGAAAAAAAAAGAAACTAAAAGTTACTTATCCCTTTTGTGCTCATATACCTTGGATTCGTAGCTACGACTTACCTTGTCTTTGAAGGCGATCAAGCATGGCATGTAGGATCTTCCCCTTTCTCGATCTACACTAAGAATAAAAGGGCAAGCTATACTAGCAAGAGAATGATTGTTCATCACCATAGGCCATCAAGGGCACTTGCAATGGCGAAGCAGTCTCGAGGCTAATAAATTCACTTGGATTGCAACACATTAGAGGAGAGTAAACGAAAACAAGAGTAAAGAAGAAAAAGTAACTTTGATTCAATTCAAATAACAATGGAAGAAGATATCACTTACATCGGTATCACCTACAGTATAAGCTTGCTCTCATTCCTCCATAAAAGTATCATCTCCTCTCAGTTACATAAAGAAAATAAAAATTACATGAAAGAAAATTAAAAACCTAAGTTACAAATATAAATTAGCCTAAGTTCTACTCTCTGCTTGGTCGTCCTTTTTGCCTTTGAGATTGTAGGTATTTATAGAAGAAATGTAGAGGTTAGAGGAGTATGAAGATAGGAAAAGCTGGCTTTTTCTGAATTTGAATCCTCCCCTTATCTCCAAACTTGATTTGATGTGGATATTCAGTTCTGATCTGTAGTTTATTGGCGTGTTGATTGCTGAATTTCACTCATTAAATGACAGAATTAGAAATAGTGATCAACATAAGAGTTGTAGCCCTATAAGTCTGCGTTCTATATCATCTTGAATCATCAGATTTGAGATTTGGTAGCAAAAGTTATGATTCAAATACTAAAATGTATCCAATCAGAATCTGAGTCAAACTTGCTTCATCTCATCCGTTGATCTTCTCTCTATCCATTTATCTCTCTGTATTTGATATTATCCTCGGTTGATCTTTAGCTTAACCAAAATGAATTTATGAAAATCTGAATTTTACCGGTTTTCATTTGGTGTTATCTTTCTGATTTGCTCTGATCTTCAGCTGAACATTTGCCCCAATCCTTGATTTGTTCTAACTAGATCTGGGATCATCCTCAGCTAACCAAATAGATCTAGTTAAATCTGATTTTAACTGGTATTTATTTAGTTTAATACTCTTTCTCTTCATTATTATCTTCTGCACAATAGATACTTAAGACAAGAAAATTAGCAAATTTATTACACGATAAATATAGGGGTGTAATGAAAAGAATACAAAATATATGTACGATCAAACTACTAGCCTGTATTTTTGCAGGTTGGCTGGATTGCAAAGCTAAATTTTGTAGCTATTTATTTTCTTGATTAACTTACTATACATACTTTCTAACCTCAACAGTAAATTGATGTTTGTTAAATGCTGAAAATGGTTTAGACTTCGTATTTAGGCACCTGTCTATTTCGTTTACATTTTATATTATTGTTGAAGAGTGCTGGAGCAAAAGGTACGTATGCATAGCATATAGTTTAGGGAACATTCTTGAGTAATTATTTGCTTGCTGAATGTTACTTTTCTATATCCTACACACTTTGCAGAATCAATTTTAAGGGCTTGTCCTATAAACAAGATAAGGTGGGAAAATCATTACCCTCCCTTAGCTCACAAGCAATCTCCTCACTCACAAATTCAAGCCTAACTAAAACTGAGTAGATGTTGGTCCTAGGGACATCTCAGACTCATATAGGAGACTGAGCTAAGGGGAAAGTTGATTAGAATTTGACTCTTGCCAAATCGGTGTCTAAGATTGGGGATTGAGGGGCGAACCCTGAAGGTTTGTTGTTTGGCATAATTAGGCCCGTTGCTTAGGTACGGATACCTCCCACTGATCTTACCCCAACCTGGCCGATTAACTTGTGGTCAGATTCTGTAATATACCCCCCGTGGACAGTCTAACCAGTTAGGAGTCGTCTAGATCTAAGGTTTACCCTAACCAGTTAGGAGCCTTTAAACGTTGTTTTTTTTCCTTTGTTTGATTTTGATATTTCTTGTGTGATATGGCTTATAACAACAATTTTTCCATTTTAATGTAATTCATGTTACACCCCGACCTCTTTTTCGGATATTACCAATCTAGCATATCATAATTTTAACCAACTTAGTGTGCCGGATTGGTCGCATCTGAATCAATACATGCCACAGTCTCAATACTATGAACAAGACTGGAATAATCATCACTACTCTTCACAGAGTCAATGGGGATACAACTCTCCAAGTCCTATTGTCAACCACCTTACCAACATCTAGCTTCATATACTCCTTCTCCCGAACAACCATTAGAAGAATCAATTGACTGGGAAAAGAGGATGGAAGCCTTAGACGAGCTTGAGCGATGAATTCAAATTTTAGAAGACTCAAAATCGCATCAAAATTTTCAAATCACAGATCCTTACTCTATTTTTCAAGAAGAACATGCCGACTTAGAAAAGAGTATGGAATCCATGATTTAATTCCAAAATAATCCACTTGATATGATAGGAACAAGATTTAGTAGATTGGAGAACATGCGTAGGAATAAGAAAACTCTCCCTACCCAATCTTTGACTATTCTCAACACTTCTAGCCATATTGATGAGAACTAAGAATCATGGTATCTTAAAGACTTTGACCAAGATTCAATTTCACCACAAAACCTTGAACTTGACTATTATCAACCCATAGACGAATTGGCAAGTTTTTATTTTAATGAGATTGAACTTGATTATGAATGTGAAACCGATCCCCAACTTTGTGATTCAGTTCCCATCTTCGAATCTATGTTGACTCTGGTATTCTTACCCAATTGGACTAAATTCTCGAGCCCATAAATCTAGAAATAGAATCACCAATTTTGGATAGTCACATTCCATTGATGGAAAAAGAATGTGAATTTCAATTCTTGGATTTGGACTCAACTCTTGAACCAAAACTAACTCTCAAACCAATGTTAATTTTTTCGAGTAAGTATTGGTTCCTGAACCTATCATTCTTGAGTCCAAGTCAACCATTCCATCAAGTCACATTCTTTTGTTGGACATAGGTATAGACCATGATGACTCCGTGATGATTTTTCAAGACTGGTCATGTAAACGGAGTAAGTTTCATGATAGGATCTTTCATGATCCTATTCATATTGGGGACTATAAAAATGTAAATAGAAAAGAGATCAATAAAGGTGGGTTCCTAAACCACCACACTATCTTGATTGGGTGGCAATGTTTGACCCAATCAGACCATCACCGGAACCACCACCTTAAGGTAATATTTTTCTTTCCTTTCTTCTTTTTCATGCATCTATGCATTAATTCATACATTGAGGACAATGCATGAGATAGGTCTGGGGGAGGGTTCTAACATAACTTACGTTTTATTTTTTTAAAAATTTTATTAACATTTTCTTTACTTATAAAATTTTTTTGAAAATAGAAACAATATTTTGACATATTTTTTGTAAGAAATTAAGTCAATTTTAAGGAATAGGAGAATCCTAATTAGGATTTCTTATACTTAGTCAAAATAAAATTATTTGTTTGATTTCCAAGGCTAGGAAGAAAATTTGAAAAACTAATTTAGTCTTGATTTTTACCTTGATGATATATGCATGCTTTATAGACTTACACACTTAGGGTCAAAGATTCTTATGCCTTATCAAAAAAGGAAAAGAAAAAGAAAAAGAAAAGAAAAAGATATATATATATATATATATATATATATATATATATATATATATATAAGAATCCTCTGATTAAGCTGGGTATTTGTGCCTCATAAAACATAAGTATTCACGCCTAAATGCAGTCCATATAATAAAATTCTTAATTTTGTGGCCTTGTTTGCTCGAATCCTTAAGTCCTTGGAGTGTTTTCTCACCCGGTGCCCTAAGACCGGTTGGTTTGGAGTCACCGATTAAAGGCTCGTTACATGGGTAGATTAGAAAGCCTAATAGAACTAAGGAATAATATCACCAAAAAATAAAAAATAATAAAAGAGAAAAAAATAATAATAAGGCATGAGAGTTAGAGTTAAAGAACCCCGAGTCAAAATTTCAAGGTCACAAAGGTGCACTTGACTTAGGGTAAAATAATAGATTAGATGAGAATTACAGTTTGACTCCATGCCTTGGGTGATAACAAGTTTTTGAATTAAGAGTAAGCTTAAGAATGAAAAGTTTAGTTTTCCTATAACTTATAGATTACTTAGTTTTAACAATAATATTTCAAATATTTTTCTCTTTCAAAATGTGTTTTCAAAATACTAACACTTTGTTTCTCTTTTTTATAAATTTTGTGGGTGTAATCCACTAAAAACCCTCACGAGACAAAACTCATCCTCTAGGGAAAACTTAGAGGTTTAACGGCTTGTTGCACATGCTCAGTGCAATCGCGTGACTTGCGAAAGTGGTCTAATTATCTTTAGTTTAGTTTTGCTGTTTTGCTTGACGACGAGCAAAAGATAAGTACGGGGTGTAATCAGTCGTTGATACTATATATTTATTATCACATTCTCATATTTATTATATAATTAACTCTGTTTTTAATCCTATTTATTGTCTAATTTAAATGCAATCCCATTACTAAGGGCGAGGGAAGAGAAAGAGCCTAAAAGCCCATCAAAATTCTGATTAAATTTAGAATTAATTCGAAATCAGAAAATCAGGACAGATCAAGGCAAATCAGAGAAGATAAAATCAGTCAAATCTTCCAAAATCAATTGGTTAAAGCCGAAGACCAAAGGAGGTTCATCAAATCCAGGAGCTAAAACAGAAAATGCAGCAAGAGATAAAATAATATCACGAAACCAGGGAGCACCACCCCTGGGTGTGGCCAGGCCGCGAAAACGCGACCAAAGTCACGTTTTTGTGGCTTTGTTGCTTCTATTGGGGGAGCATTTTCTCTCGCTATCTTCGTACGCTCTTCCCCGTTGGGTTTTTGCCTATAAATACTGGGTCTTTAGAGACCAGGGGACAAGCAAGCAAAGATAGATTTTATGTCAGTTTTTCATTCTTTTCAGTATAGGTTTTTATTTTTTTCTTTTATGTTATTTTTACTTTTCTTTATGTAACTGAGAGGAGATACGAGTTTCATGGAGGAATGAGAGCAAGCTTGTACTGAGGGTGACACTGGTGTAAGTAAGTCTTTTCTTTTATCTTTATTTGAATCGAATCGAAGTTTTTTTCTTTACTCTTGTTTTGGTTTACTCTCCTCTGATGTGTTGCAATCTAAGTGAATCTGATAGCCTCGAGACTGCTTCGTCATTGCAAGTGCTCTTGATGGCCTATGATAATGAACAACCATTCTTTTGTTAGTTTAGTTTGCCCTTTTATTCATAGTGTAGATCGGGAATGGAGAAGATCCTACACGCCATACTTGATCGCCTTCAAATACTAGGTTAGTCGTAGCTACGGATCCAAGGTATATGAGCACTGAAGAGATAAGTAATTTTTAGTTTCTTTCTTTTAATTTTTTAGTTTAGATCAGCACAATCTCCCAATCTTTTATCACTCTTTTTAATTTCATTATTTAAATTCATTTTCCATTTTCTCTACATTCTCAATCTACCACTTTCTTCTTGACTTAACTGTAAATTATTTTCCTTTTCTTTTTAAGAATTAAAAGAAGAACTTTAACTATTCTTTGTAGCATAAAAGAGAACTTACTAAAAAGCTTCCATCGCTAGTCCCTCCTTGTGGATCACGTCCCGCATAGCCAATTGCTATAATGGTAGAATTGAGTACTTGCACATTCTATTCTTAAGTTCTAAAATTCTGTATTTTTGTGTGTAGGTAAAACCTCAATCAACATTAATACTATGTTACATTGAAAAATTCAGTATATAATTTAAATTAAAGTGAAAGAAATCAGAATACATTTAATTTGTTACTCTTCCATAGGTTTAACACCATCAGTAGAAGTAGACACCACAATAGGATTGGTTCGGATGGGCATTACCTTCAAGTATTCACCTTCGGTACTTAAATCGAAGGTATCTTTTGATTTTGTGACAATGGGCACCACCTAAGGTTTATCCAATAGATCCAGCACGAAAAATACTTGCAATATCAGAGAAGGTAAAAAGAAGGGACAAGTTTTTTTATTTGGCCTTGTAAAGTCAACAAGTGTGAAGCCATGTTTGTCTGTTTTGTTCTTGTTATTATCAGCCTAGCACACTCAAACAAAACGATCTTCCTGCACCCCTATTGAATGATAGTTCAATGATATCTTTGATCACCCTGTAATAAGTAATAACTTTTTCCCTCGGGTCATTATCATGCACACTTGCATAGCTTGTTGTCATCGCCATGACAACAACTCCGCTATTCTGAGTACAGTTAAACTCTTCGGATGACTTCGTGCAAAATTTGAAACCTTGTATATCAAAACTTTATATATCTTAACTTTAAATTCAGGAGACCGAGACAGAGTTAACAAATCTACATCTATTCTGGCCTCTCGTGTAGCCTATTTAGTTAAATAAGGTTATTTCATAAAATCATTAGACTAGAGCTATGCGAAAATAAATTGTTGATAACACTTACACATTCTCAGAACCATCTTTGAAATTCCTTGTTCTGTACATTTTGAACAAGCCATTTATAATTAGAATCTCTCATTGAGAAAATTTGTCCTTAATGATTTTCTGGTATTGTCTGCAAGATATACATGACATCTTGAGACAATTCACAATTGTTTAAATTTACGAAAGCTTAAAATTTGTATAGTATAACATACTCAATATAAGGGGTAACTTCATCGCAGTTAAACAGGCAATGATTTTGCGCGTTGTACATTTCAGCATATGTGAGTGTCCTATATTGAGGTTGGAAGGCACCGTATTTACCAAGAACTGAGAAAATGAAAAGTCGAGGGCTTTCTTCCTTGACATCATGGTTTTTCTTGGACTCTGCATTACTCTCCATATACTGTAAGCAGTAACTTAGGTATTTCTCCATGATATAACATTTAGCTAATGAACCCTCTGGCCGCCTCTTGTTTGTACATAGGGTTTTAAATAACCCAAATACCTAAGGTTAACAGAAAAATTCATGACATGCTAATTATATAGGATTTAAATTAATTACAATAATCAATTAATGCAAACAAATATGTCATATATACACACCTTACGACAGGATACATATATCGATAGTGCATACATCCACCAACCCTCGCCTTTTGAGCTAAATAAACTGTCAGGTGAATCATTACCATGAAGAACGTAGGTGAAAACTTCTCCTCAAACTTGCATTGAATTGGACCAATGTCACTGTGCAACTTCTCAAAATCTTCTGCCTTGTTGCTTTTGGAACACAATCGTCAGAAAAATTCGCACAATTCTATTACTGCATCAACCATCTGCTTTGGTAACCCCACAGTATGAATTGCTACAGGAAGCAATTGCTGCATTAATATGTGATAGTCATGACTCTTTAGTCCCCAATCTTATCTGAATTAAAATAACATGCAATATTAGAAGAATAGCCACTCAAAACCTTCACTCCACCTAGAACAGTGCAATTCCCTTCCTCTGGACAGAGGATATCTGATGATATTTATGTAATTTTGGAACACATAAGAGATGTCGTAGACCTCTGGATATTGATTCGCTTGGTATTTTGGGAGGGCGCTTTATTTTTTTAATGTCCTCTTTTGCATTGTCATAAACTTCTTGCTTTAGAGCATTCACCAGCATTCTTCTTGATGCGCATTAAATCCAAATTATAGTGAATTAAATTATCTTTTTAATATGATAATTTAAGCAAGATACTTCTCTACCTCCATTGTGCATCAGTCGGGTTCTTATAATCAGCCCAAATATGACATTGAGATTACCTTTGACAAGACATCCAGCCTTGTGGGCGGGGGTGGCAGAGGATCCTCTCTGAAACATTCATGTCCCATATAACATATTTTCTTTGATTTGTACATCCATTTAGATAAGGAGCTCTCCGCATAACTAGGACAAGCAAGATCACCAGATGTGCTCCAACCGAACATGATAGAATAAGCAGGGAAGTCATTGATCATCCACATAAGGTTTGCTCGCATATGAAAGTATTATTTCGCGGACGCATCCCAAGTTGATATGCTTGAACCCCACAATATATGCAACTCCTCTATTAATGGCTATAAGTAGATGTCGATATTATGTTTTGGAACTGTAGGACCTTCAATAAGCAGTGACATCATCAATATAAGATTGTTGCATGCACAATCCCGGAGGCAAGTTGTAAATCATTAAAATGAAAGGCCATGTACTGTAATTGGTATTCATGTTTTCAAATGGATTGAACCAGTCAGTTACCAACCCTAGCCTGACATTACGCGGCACCAACGAGTACTTCTTGTCAAAATCTTTCTATGCATCTTAATCGGCAGGGTGCCTTAAGATCCCATCGTCACGATGCTCCTCTGTATGCCACCTCATGTCCTTTGCAATGATCTCCACAGCATAGAGCCTTTGGAGCCTTGGAATCAATAGAAAATGCCTTAAAACTTTTTTAGATATTTTTTTTCCTTCATTTTTCCAACGAAGAAGCCTTACTAGGTTTCCATTTAGGCTCATTGCATACATTGCAGGCATCCAAGTTTTCGTCTTGCTTCCAGAACAATATGCAATCATTTTGGCATGCATCAATCTTCCTGTTATCATAACCCAACACTCTAATAAGTTTCTTAGTCTTGTAAAATGAGTCTGATATGTTTATGCCAGGAAATGCATTCTTTAGTAAATGTACCGTCATTCCAAATGTGACATCGCTTATCTTACCCCTTGATTTGATGAGGTACAACTCTATTATGAACGACAGTCTGGAATAGTTCTTACAGCCTGGGTATAGTGGATCATGCAATTCTTTAACCTTCTCATGAAAATCATTAGTCTATGAAGAAGGAGCATCAGTTGGACCATCGTCGGTCGGATCACTTGAACCCTCGTCGACCAGGTTATGTAAAAGTAAACTTAGAAGATCGTGATAGTTGACACCATCATCAGGACAATTGTTTAGGGTTTCAATTGGATAGGTAATGTATGTTGTCTGTTGAATGGGAGTCTAGGGTTCATTTGGTCGTGTTTGTGCCTGTGTCTGTGTCCATGTTCGTGTCCTTGTTTAGGATTTATGAAATGTTACAGTAAGGTTCAATTAAGGGTGATGGGTCCCATCCCTTTCAGAATTACATTGCATAGTTGGAGATATATACGTGTTTTGTATATTTCAACTTAATTTTGGCAGCACCTCCCCCGTGTTCTCTAGGTCCACATAGGTGATTAGGAAAAGATAGTGTGAAGTTATTACACAAGTATTCAATGAAAGAAGAAAGGTTTAGAGTTAACCTCGGTGCTTTGTCACTTCACAATGTATTTGAGATGGTTAATATATCCTTTCCAATCTCCGCTATAGCAATGGCTATACCGGGTCGATCCTCGAGGAGAGCTCACGTTGGAAGTTTTACAGTTCGGAGTGAAGAAATGAAAACGAAGATTCTTCTTTGTTATTTACACAAATGCAAGAGACATGGAAAAGAAAATAGAAGAAGTGGTTGATTTGTGCATGATGGAAAAGAAATCAAAATAACTTTAGTAAAGTGTATTGCTAAGAGAAAAGAAGCTAGTAAAGAAGATGTTGGAAAACTTTAGATGAGAAAGTACATGGCTAGCTAACTTTACATCGCTAACTTACTAAACTCAATGGTGATGCTTGATTGCCTCATGTTGATTCATTGGCAATAGGTATGACTTGCTTGTTTGTTCAAAGTACTTTACCGTTTTGAAGATGAGTGTTCCTTTAGTTCTTAGCTTGAAGCCTCATATTGATTCATTGGCTCTCTAGATAGATTATCAATGATGAACTCTAGGATTGGTACTCAAGGAATACTAAGTTAGAAGAATCAACATTCATTTGAACATTCAAGACATAACAATAAATTAGATTGAAGTAAAGAAGTTGTTCTTACTATACAAGTAGCACATGTTTGGTGATCCATCTCCATGTTCCATCAAGGCTCTTGTTCTAGACAAGGCTCTAAATGAGGCACACATGAGTCATATGGAGTTTGTACAAACATTGACCAAGGGAAAGCAACTCTACTTCCTTGGTAAGTAAAAGAAACTCTCACAATGCAAGTATAAAGATAAGCAATCATCCAAAGAGATAGAAGTTAGCTAGGTAAGTTTGTTAGCTAGCCATGCAATAGAAATTTAGCTCTCCATTACACAAGTAACAAAGCTACAATTCATGATGTAAAGCAAAGAGAAGTAAGGCAATGGAAATGCAAGAAAGCAAAGTAAGTAAAGCAATACAAAGTAAAACGTACTAGAGCTTGCAAAGAGAAGACGAAGCTTTGATTAACCCTTGTTACAAGTGATGTCACCTCCTTGATTACAAGCTTTACAACAGCACTCACTCTCTCTCTTTGACAAAATCTCTAGGAGAAAGAAGATGGAGACTAAAACCTAGGAGAAGACTAAAACAAAATACAAGAGTTTCCCTAGTTCTCTCCTCTCTCTTCTCTGTTGCGCTCATGCAGACCCTGGTCCTGTATTTATAGCCTTCAGAGAGAAGCATCTAGAGCCCAGATCGTTGGAGAAAAATCCGGGGCTCAACGGCCCAGATCTTGCCGCGCGCGCGGCAAGGCGCGGCCGTTTGAAAGCTGTTGGCTAACAACTTTCTGTTGTGAAGTTGTTACAAGTTTGTTAGCCACGTGGCCTTCTAGAACATTGAGTTGGCGCGTGGATCTCCCTTGATTCTGAATTCAAACTTGGGCTCTTTTGGGCTTTGAATTAAATCTCTTTAATTATTGCTAATTAAAGAGATTTTGGGCCTTTTTCTCTTTTAAGATGTGGACCTGCAAAAATAGAGAGAAAAGGATTAAAAATCATATTTTTATTTGTAATATGCATGGTATGGAAGCGGTAAAATATGCAAATATGTATAACAATCACACCCCCATACCTAGCTTTTGCTCGTCCTCGAGCAAAAAAAGAAAAATCTTAACTAATTATTACACCACTTTCGTAGGTGACACGATTGCACTGAGCACGTGCAACAAGCCGTTAAATCTCTAGGTTACCCTAGAGGAGGAGTGTTGTCTCCTGAGGGTTTTCAGCGGATTACACCCACAAAATCCATAAAGAAAAATAAAAAGGGGTTAGTGAAAATCTTGATCCATGTTTTAAAGATTCTAACTTGATCTATAGGTTTCAGGTTACTCTAAACTTATCATTCTTCTTATAAGCGTCTATTTAGAGTTTTGTTTTCAACTTAGGTTAAGCTTTTAGGGAGAAGATCAAAAACCGGATTTTGCATCAATCCTAGGATATATACATCTATAAATATGAAGGATCTTTCTTAGACTAAGTTCATTTATTTACTTATATATATAATATTTTTTTTATATATATATACAATGTTTATTTATTTACATTTCCTTAGCATCCTTAGGCTTTCTAGTTTACCCTTGTAACGAGTCTCTTACCGATGACTCCCAAACCAGACGGTCTTAGGGCACCAGATGAGAAAACATCCCTCGGGTTCGATGACTCAAGTAAACTAGGCCACGAAGGAATTTAAGGACTTAACCACCTTTAGGCGTGATTAGCAATGCTTCTTGAGGCACGACTAACCAGCTTAATTAGTGGCTAAGTAATTATTTACATTTTTATTTTTTATGATTTTTTTTTTAATTTTTATATTTTATTTTTTTTATTATATATATATGTAAATAAAGTCACAAAGTCTTTGATTAATCCTTCAATATGTTTAGTGTATATGCCCTAAAGAAAGAATTAAAATCTAGTAATTTTTCTTAACCTTTATTACTTAACCTAAAAATCCAACTAAACTCCTCTTTTCAACTTATAATTAGAAATCTTAGTTTAGAGCTTCCTTAATCCCTAAATTTCAAGTTTTGCTTCTTTAAACATGGATCAAGAATTTCATTTTTTTTATTATTATTTTTTTTTTTTATTTCTTCTTTTCTAAAAAAAATAAAATCTAACAAGAAAATGGAAAATCTACAAAGAAAAGTAAAATCTAAAAAGAAAATAAAAAAAACCTATAAAGAAAGTGAAAATCCTAAAAAAATAAAATAAAATAAAGGCCTAAAAATGAAAAATCCTATGTTAGCATCTACCCCCATACCTATCTCATGCATTGTCCCCAATGTATGCAAGATAAGAATATGCATGAAAATAGGTAAAGGATAAAAATCATCCCCTCTGTCTCTTTGGACCAGCGGTGGTGCTTGGTCTAGCAGACTGTGATCGTCTCAATGCCGCCTCTATACTGTCCAAACGAGAGGAATTCTCCTCGACCTTCTTCCGCAGACGAACTTGCCCTCTAAAGATCTTCTTCATGCCCTTCCAGACGGCGGACATGAAGGCTTGTGATTCTGTGGGGGGATCCTGCCTCCAAAATTGGGGCTCATCTACCTCCTCTAAGTTCTCCTCCGAAGAGGACTCCACAGGAATATCCTCAGGCTGGGCACTAGGTGTCCAGAGGGCGTGTAAGCAACCAGTGTATGAGCTAGTGGGTCTCTCTGCTACAACATACACTCGGGGAAAGGAGTCAAATACATCGTCTGGTATGAAGTTTCTACACAGACGTGTAATCAAGACTGGATGGGAATACTTTGCACCCCGAGTGCGGGAGGAATTATCAAGTATGGCATGGAAGATGGCCCTATTCAAACAAACCGTGTGTCTATGAGTCATTAAATCATGGATGATTTGTAACACGGGTCTGTTGAAAGTCGTGGTATGATCAAGTCTAAAAATATTGCGTTGGAGCCAACGTCCAATGCAATGTACATTTCTAAACGTGGATTGGGCTTTGAGCCCACGGTCCTGCTCTGTGCAGCGGACCCCATGATGGGCATGTAATCAACCAGTGGCAAAGGGTCAGTATGATGGGGATGAATGGGGACATCGGTGATTTCAGCAATGAGTGGAATGGTGACAAAGATGTCACCTAATGGCAGATGAACTGTGAATTATTGTGTGTTATGATTAACAGATGCATGATCCAATGTGTTGTAAAATGTGGTGACCAATTCAGGGCAATAGTATGCATCATTGTCATTGTTATCATAAACTAAGGAATACCAATTCCACGCACGTATTAGATCTACAAATATATGCCCATATCCCCTTGATCATTCAAAAGTTTAGAGAAATCCCTCTCCACAAACAAACTAGGGGCCATAAATAATAGTAAAAATTAGAGCAAAGGAACCAAGGGACAAGAGATCAAACCACCCCCGGATTTCGTGGGGGGAAATCAAAAGACAGGTGTGCAGAAGGCACCAGAGACAGCTTCGGGAAGAATGGGTCTGTTTCTGTCTCCAGGGAAAGAAGTCAATCGGCCTGAACTCTTCCGGCGCTCCTGAGGTGTCAGAACGGCGGCGGAGCTGCGGCAGAGCGCGGCGGATTAGAGAAAACTGGGGAGTAGAATTTTGGTGGAGGTCGGCTATTGAAGGAGTATTTCAGATCTGAGGGGACGTTTTCGTTTGAGGGAGGAAGATAGGTGAAAAAGAGTATTTATAGGAGGGGGAAAAAATGGTTTCCAAATTTAACCCTAGGTCAAAGAGTGTATTTACAAACCTAGGTCAAAGAGGTGGAAAATGGAGTTGACTTGAAGGAAAAAAAATGAAAAACTCCTAGGAAAAATTGTGAAAAACTCCCTAATTTTTTTATTTTTTTTATTATTATTTTTTTATATTTTCTAAAAGAAAAAGTAAAAATCTTTTTTTTTTTTTAAAATGGTCCCAAAATGATATGCAGGGAAATTCGGGGAACTGTACAGATGGAATTTGTCACAAATAAACTGGGTCACAAAGACCCAATTCATGAACTTCGTGTGACACAGAATCGGTGGTAAAGAATGGCTTTAGACGTTGACCGTTCACCGTGAATTTGTTGCCATTATTCGGGTCAAGAATCTCAATCGCACCATGGGAGAAGACATTTTGAACAATGAATGGCCCTGACCACCTGGTTCACAATTTACCAGGAAAGAGGTGGAGTCGTGAATTGCATAACAGAACCTTTTGTCCTGAGACAAAAATTTTGCGGTGAATGGATCTATCATGAAAAAGTTTGGCTCTGTGTTTGGTGATCCGAGCATTGTCATATACTTCGTTTCTTAATTCTTCAAGCTCGGATATCTGCAACTTCCTTAATGCACCGGCTTTATCCAAATCCAAGTTCAGCTGCTTTAAAGCCCACATAGCTCGGTGTTCTAATTCAACTGGCAAGTGACAAGGTTTTCCAAATATAACTCGATATGGAGGCATACCGAGGACAGTCTTGTAAGCGGTCCTGTATGCCATAAGGCATCAGTGAATTTGATGGACCAATCCTTACAGTTCTGTCCTACAGTTTTCTCCAAAATGAGTTTTATTTGTCTATTCGTGACTTCAACTTGCCCATTGGTTTGAGGATGGTATGCCATGGATAATTTGTGAGAAATAGAGTATTTACGCATCACGGCTTCAAAAGCCCTATTGCAAAAATGACTCCCATTATCGCTTATTATCGCACGGGGGGCTCCGAAGCGAGAGATGATGTATTCTCTTAAAACATAATGACAACTTGGTTGTCATTTGTCCTTGTGGGAATTGCTTCAGCCCATTTAGAAACATATTCTACGGCTACCAAAATGTATTGGTTACCGTAGGACAGAGGAAAGGGTCACATAAAATCGATGCCCCAGAGATCGAAAATTTCGACTTCCAAGATGGGTGTGAGGGGCATCATGTCTCTTTGTGTGATACGACCCGTCATTTGACACTTATCACAAAGCTTGCAGAAATTATATGCATCCTTAAATAGAGTGGGCCAGTAGAATCCACTCTGAAGCACTTTCTCAGCAGTTTTCCGTGGACCAAAATGTCCACCGCAAGCTAACTTGTGACAAAATGTCAAAACACTCTGATGTTCATCCTCAGGAAGTGATTAGTACTCAATATTGCATATTTTACATCATAACTCCCATGCATAATACAAATAAATAAGTGATTTTTACTCCTCTTCTCTACTTATTTGCAGGTACACATTTAAGAGAGAGATTTTCAAATAATCACTTAATTACCACTAATTAAGTGATTAATCCAAGCTTAAGGATAAAGCCAAATCTAAACCCAAGATCCAGAGAGATTCGCTCAACCAACGGAGATTCTAGAATGTCCACGTGGCCAACAACCCCGTAACCACTCAGCAACAGAAATCCGTTGCTGAACGGATTCGGTTACGCCGCGGACGCGCGGCAGGGCGCGGCAATCTAGGGCCGTTAGATCCCCGGATTTTGTGGCAACAACCTACTCTCCAGAAGCTTCTCCAATCTGCTATAAATACTGCATCATCACCTGCGAGCTGAGACTGATCAGAGAAGAGAGGAGATTAGTTTAGGGTTTGTAATTTTTAGTTGTTTTTCTCTAGTTTTCTTTCTTTAGATCTCTCTTCTCTATCCCTAGATTTCATTACAAAAGAGAGTGATTGTGAGGGAGAGAGCTTGTGTAATCAAGGGTGACACTTGAAGCAACAAGGATTGATCCATCCTCCATTCCTCTACTTGAGTTTGATTCTAGTTTCTTGCTTTCTTTACATGCTTTCTTACTTGCTTTCTTTATTTCATGCAATTTACTTCAATGCTTTGTTTAGTTCTTTAATGGCTTCTTGTAGCTAATTTTCATTCCATGTACTAGTTTACCACTAGCTTAGCCACTTCACTACTCATGGGTGATTGCTTTTGTTAATCTTGCAAGTGTATGATCTTCTCTTCTCCGATGGTTAAACCACCATCTTGCAAATGAGAAAGTAATTAGGTCGACACGCTAGACGAATCCATAGCCAACGGAGTGACAACGTTAGGCAAGCTTTCATTATCAAGGAGTTTGGTAAGTCTTGGCAAGCTAGCAAGGTAAGCTAGTCTTGGATCGCCTTCTTTAAGTTTCTTGTTCTTTTCTTGTGAATACAACATCCACTTCTTGATTTCTTTTTCCAACGACTTCCACATGAACATATCCATCTTCTTTTAGTTTCTTTTGCATCACTAAGTTTATAATCAAGAGAAGACTACTAGTTTTATCACTTCACAACCTAACGTTTAAAGCTTCTATCGCGAGCTCTCCCTGAGATCCGACTCGGTATAGCCCTATGCTATAGCGGAGACAAGAAAGGGTACATCAAATACATCTTTATAACACATAATAAAACACCTTTCCAGTCTAATCAAAAAATGGCGCCGTTGCCGGGGATGACAATTCTCTAATACGGCGCACACACATTTTTTGATAATCAAAAAATGGCGCCGTTGCCGGGGAAAGCGACGTATTTTTTTGGTTTAAAGTGAAGTACTAAACTATTATTCTTCTCTGTTGCAGGTTACAGGAGAAGAAAACAGGAAATTCTTTACTGCAGTATCATCTAAGTGAACCTGGCTCTCTGCTCAAGAAAACAGAGACCAGGCTTCCACTGAAGTGCCGCGGACCCGCGGCATATCCAGTGGAAACGCGGCACTTTTGAGAGAATTTCTCACCAAATTTCTGCAGGGCCTCTGGTTCTGAAAAATACTGCTGCTTCTATACTTGATTTCCTGTATACTTCACTGTATTCCTGTTAATTAATACAACAGTAAAAATTGGTTGATAATTGCTAAAAATTGTTTAGACACTTGCATTTTAGGCACGTGTTTTTCAATTCTTTACTTTTACTGTTGAAGAGTGCTGGAGGCAAGGTACGTGTTTGCATTGCATTTAGACTAGGACAAACTCTTGCTTGATTTTCTTGCTTTGAGTGAATTCTAGCTATCTTTCTTGTACACTTGCACAATTCAAATCTAAGGGCATACCCGTAAATAAGATAAGGTGGGGGAGGTCATTACCCTTTCCTTAGCCCGAAAATCATTTTCCCAAGCACTCACTAACCCAAGCCCTAATTTAAAATCAAGTAGACGTTGGCCCTAGGGACATCTCGGACTCAACTAGGAGATTATCCTAAGGGGGAAAAGTGTTGGAATTTAACTCTTGCAAAATCAGTGTCTAGGAAAGGGGTTGAGGGTCGAAAGCCCGAAGGTTGCTGGTTACTTAATTAAGGAACGTCTCCGGACGGAAAACCTCCCACCAACCTTACCCTTCCCTGGCTGATTAGCTTGTGGTTAGAGTCTACACTGAACCTCCCGTGGACGATCTATTTGTTAGGAGTCGTCTAGGTCTAAGTCTACCCTAACTTAGGTTAGAATTTTTCTTTTCTTCTTTTGTTTGTTTGTTTGTTGTTTGTTTGTTTGTGATTGTGTGATATGGCTTACAATTACAATTCTTTCCATCATAATCCTTATGTCACACACACACCATATTCAGATAATTCCAACCGGTGTTTTATAATATGCACCAACCACATACACCGGGTTGGCCTTATCCGAATCACTACGACCCATACCCCCCATCTAATAATTATAATGTCCAAAATAATTTCAACTCTTTACCGAGTAATTGGGGATTCCAGTACCCCGAGTCAAATTATCAAAATCCTTGTCCACCATATTCACCTTGTCCACCATATTCATTTCCTGAGTCCACTTCATATACTCCTTTTTCTGAACCTCCCTTTGAAGAAAAATCTGAGTTGCAAAGGAGTATAGAAGCCAATTTACTGAGAGTTGAGCAACAACTTCAAAAACCATTTGTCTCTCCAATTCCACCATATTCTCAAGAATCTTACTCAGTTTCACCTTTTCATAATGAACAACCATTTGCTTGTGAACCGAGTAAAGATTTCTTGTGTGAGTCAACTTTTCCATCATCACACACTTTTGACTCACACTTCCAAGACAACACTTCCTCTTTCCATCAAAACAATGAAATCATCGATTATGGAAAGATGCTTGAAGACATGACCAATGCTCAAAATGCTAGGAATCGTGACATAGAATTGATGATCCAAACTCTTCATTCTCATCCTCTTTCTAATGTCACTAGCCACTCTAAATCCAAAGAGTCATGTAGTCTTGGAAGTCCAGATTCATTTCAGCACACTTACCTGAACTTGCCCACACTTCAGAACCAATTGACATTTTTGCAAGTTTTCCTTTTCTGAAATTGAACTAGAACATGAATTTGATCCTGAACTTTCACTTGATGATTCCATATTACTTCCTGATTCAATCATGACTTCCATAACCTTACCTGATTTCAATCCATTTTCCAAGTCAGAATTGGATCCATTTCCTATCCATTGTGAAAATGAATCACCAATCTTTTATGATGATCACATAGAACTTGGCCAATTTCATACTTCTGAAAATCCCATTGATAAATTGGCAAGTTCTCCACATTTAATTGAACTACATGAGGAATGTGATCTTGAACCCCAACTTTGTGATTCAATTCTTTTTCCTGATTCAGTAATGACTCCGGTATCTTTACCTCACTTCAATCCTTTTCCGGAGCCGACATTGAATCCAGTCCCAATTCACAATGAAGTTGAATCACCCATCTTTGAGGATCATATTGAACTTGCCCAATTTTACACTTCTGAAGATTCCATTGACATTTTGGCAAGTCCTCCATTTTGTGGAATTGAACTCAATGAGAAATGTGACCTTGATTTTCTCAATCTCTTTACTTCTGAAACTGATCATACAATTCTAGTGGAAGATGTTGATTTAAGTTTTGAAGAATTGTACGGTGATGAGCTTGAATTTCTTAAAATTGGAAGTAAAGAGATATCACTTTTAGAAAGTCACATTCCATTGTTGGACACTGATTGTGGACTTGAGTTTTCATTTCTTGACTTGGACCCAATTTTTGAACTCACTTCGACTCCTGAACCATCACTTGACTTAAGTCACATTTCTGAGTCAGTAGTAGTTCCTGTCCTTTCTGAGTCCAAGTCAACTGCTCTATCATTTCATCTTCCATTCTTGGACAAGGATCTTGACAAATTTGATTCTGAAATTATTAGGAAAATCTTGAAATTAGATGGGGTCATGTACATAATTAAAATAACACATGCATACATCATTTTAGTGGGTCATATTTTTGCTATTTTTGGTGGGTTCCTGAAAACCCAAAGCAAAGATGATTGGGCCATGTTCCGTGGACCAATCAGACCACCACCGGAACCACCACCTTAAGGTAATTTTTCCCTTCCCTCTCCATTTTCTTTCATGCATACATATATCATTATGCATTGAGGACAATGCATGAAATAAGTGTGGGGGAGGGTTTACTAACATAGGATTTTCTATTTTCTTTTAGGTTTTTATTTTCTTTTAGATTTTATCTTTCTTTGTAGATTTTCTATTTTCTTTTAGATTTTACTTTTAGTAAAATAAATAAAAAATAAAAAAAATAAAAACTTTTTGAAATAAAAGACAAAGTTTTGATCTATTTTTAAGAAAATTAAGATGTATCTTAGAGATTAAGAAAGCCTTAATTATGACATCTTAAACATAGTTGAAGTAATAGATCTTGTTTAAGATTATAGGCTAAGTAAGTAAAATTGGTGAGATATTCTTATCTTGAATTTTTGCCTTAGATAATATGCACTTCACACTTACACATTTCTTGGGATGGAAACAAAGACCAAAAATGCCATATATATATAAAAAAAAAAAAAGAAAAAAAATATAAATAAGGCATCACTTATTAAGCTGGGAAATTCTGCCTCAAGAAGCATAATGACTCACGCCTAACGGTGATTTCACTAATTAAGCTGGATAATTGTGCCTCAAGAAGCATGATTATTCACGCCTAACGGTGATTATAAAAATAATCCCCCTTAGTTTTGTGGCCTTGTTTACCTGAGTCCTTAAACCCGAGGGATGTTTTCTCATCTGGTGCCCTAAAACCATCTGGTTTGGGAGTCATCGGTTAAAGGCTCGCTACATGGGTGAATAAGAAAGCTAAGGAAACTAAGGGATGAAAAAAAGAGAAAAAAGAAAAAAATATAATATATAAATAAAGGAATGGCTTTATGGTTGGAGTTGAAATCCCAGGAAATCCTCACTTACACGGTGTGCATACTATCTAGGTTTTATGAAAGATAAAATATTCAATCCAATTTTGAACTCTTACCTTAATTAAAGACAAGATCTTGCATGGATACTAAGTTTAAGGAAGATTGATTATAGGTGGACTTATGACCTAGGATCACTTATATTTTTGCAAAAATAGTTCGTAAACATGTCTCTTATTCAAAATGCGTTTTCAAAACACTAACATTTGTCTTCTTTCTTTAATGGATTTTGTGGGTGTAATCCGCTGAAACCCTCAGGAGACAACACTCCTCCTCTAGGGTAACCTAGAGGTTTAACGGCTTGTTGCACATGCTCAGTGCAATCGCGTCACCTGCGAAAGTGGTGTAATAAGCTTGTAGCTTAGATTTTATTTTCTTTTTCTTTATTTTTGCTCGGGACGAGCAAAAGAATAAGTGTGGGGGTGTGATTAGTACTCAATATTGCATATTTTACATCATAACTCCCATGCATAATACAAATAAATAAGTGATTTTTACTCCTCTTCTCTACTTATTTGCAGGTACACATTTAAGAGAGAGATTTTCAAATAATCACTTAATTACCACTAATTAAGTGATTAATCCAAGCTTAAGGATAAAGCCAAATCTAAACCCAAGATCCAGAGAGATTCGCTCAACCAACGGAGATTCTAGAATGTCCACGTGGCCAACAACCCCGTAACCACTCAGCAACAGAAATCCGTTGCTGAACGGATTCGGTTACGCCGCGGACGCGCGGCAGGGCGCGGCAATCTAGGGCCGTTAGATCCCCGGATTTTGTGGCAACAACCTACTCTCCAGAAGCTTCTCCAATCTGCTATAAATACTGCATCATCACCTGCGAGCTGAGACTGATCAGAGAAGAGAGGAGATTAGTTTAGGGTTTGTAATTTTTAGTTGTTTTTCTCTAGTTTTCTTTCTTTAGATCTCTCTTCTCTATCCCTAGATTTCATTACAAAAGAGAGTGATTGTGAGGGAGAGAGCTTGTGTAATCAAGGGTGACACTTGAAGCAACAAGGATTGATCCATCCTCCATTCCTCTACTTGAGTTTGATTCTAGTTTCTTGCTTTCTTTACATGCTTTCTTACTTGCTTTCTTTATTTCATGCAATTTACTTCAATGCTTTGTTTAGTTCTTTAATGGCTTCTTGTAGCTAATTTTCATTCCATGTACTAGTTTACCACTAGCTTAGCCACTTCACTACTCATGGGTGATTGCTTTTGTTAATCTTGCAAGTGTATGATCTTCTCTTCTCCGATGGTTAAACCACCATCTTGCAAATGAGAAAGTAATTAGGTCGACACGCTAGACGAATCCATAGCCAACGGAGTGACAACGTTAGGCAAGCTTTCATTATCAAGGAGTTTGGTAAGTCTTGGCAAGCTAGCAAGGTAAGCTAGTCTTGGATCGCCTTCTTTAAGTTTCTTGTTCTTTTCTTGTGAATACAACATCCACTTCTTGATTTCTTTTTCCAACGACTTCCACATGAACATATCCATCTTCTTTTAGTTTCTTTTGCATCACTAAGTTTATAATCAAGAGAAGACTACTAGTTTTATCACTTCACAACCTAACGTTTAAAGCTTCTATCGCGAGCTCTCCCTGAGATCCGACTCGGTATAGCCCTATGCTATAGCGGAGACAAGAAAGGGTACATCAAATACATCTTTATAACACATAATAAACACACCTTTCCAGTCTAATCAAAAAATGGCGCCGTTGCCGGGGATGACAATTCTCTAATACGGCGCACACACATTTTTTGATAATCAAAAAATGGCGCCGTTGCCGGGGAGAGCGACGTATTTTTTTGGTTTAAAGTGAAGTACTAAACTATTATTCTTCTCTGTTGCAGGTTACAGGAGAAGAAAACAGGAAATTCTTTACTGCAGTATCATCTAAGTGAACCTGGCTCTCTGCTCAAGAAAACAGAGACCAGGCTTCCACTGAAGTGCCGCGGACCCGCGGCATATCCAGTGGAAACGCGGCACTTTTGAGAGAATTTCTCACCAAATTTCTGCAGGGCCTCTGGTTCTGAAAATACTGCTGCTTCTATACTTGATTTCCTGTATACTTCACTGTATTCCTGTTAATTAATACAACAGTAAAAATTGGTTGATAATTGCTAAAAATTGTTTAGACACTTGCATTTTAGGCACGTGTTTTTCAATTCTTTACTTTTACTGTTGAAGAGTGCTGGAGGCAAGGTACGTGTTTGCATTGCATTTAGACTAGGACAAACTCTTGCTTGATTTTCTTGCTTTGAGTGAATTCTAGCTATCTTTCTTGTACACTTGCACAATTCAAATCTAAGGGCATACCCGTAAATAAGATAAGGTGGGGGAGGTCATTACCCTTTCCTTAGCCCGAAAATCATTTTCCCAAGCACTCACTAACCCAAGCCCTAATTTAAAATCAAGTAGACGTTGGCCCTAGGGACATCTCGGACTCAACTAGGAGATTATCCTAAGGGGGAAAAGTGTTGGAATTTAACTCTTGCAAAATCAGTGTCTAGGAAAGGGGTTGAGGGTCGAAAGCCCGAAGGTTGCTGGTTACTTAATTAAGGAACGTCTCCGGACGGAAAACCTCCCACCAACCTTACCCTTCCCTGGCTGATTAGCTTGTGGTTAGAGTCTACACTGAACCTCCCGTGGACGATCTATTTGTTAGGAGTCGTCTAGGTCTAAGTCTACCCTAACTTAGGTTAGAATTTTTCTTTTCTTCTTTTGTTTGTTTGTTTGTTGTTTGTTTGTTTGTGATTGTGTGATATGGCTTACAATTACAATTCTTTCCATCATAATCCTTATGTCACACACACACCATATTCAGATAATTCCAACCCGGTGTTTTATAATATGCACCAACCACATACACCGGGTTGGCCTTATCCGAATCACTACGACCCATACCCCCCATCTAATAATTATAATGTCCAAAATAATTTCAACTCTTTACCGAGTAATTGGGGATTCCAGTACCCCGAGTCAAATTATCAAAATCCTTGTCCACCATATTCACCTTGTCCACCATATTCATTTCCTGAGTCCACTTCATATACTCCTTTTTCTGAACCTCCCTTTGAAGAAAAATCTGAGTTGCAAAGGAGTATAGAAGCCAATTTACTGAGAGTTGAGCAACAACTTCAAAAACCATTTGTCTCTCCAATTCCACCATATTCTCAAGAATCTTACTCAGTTTCACCTTTTCATAATGAACAACCATTTGCTTGTGAACCGAGTAAAGATTTCTTGTGTGAGTCAACTTTTCCATCATCACACACTTTTGACTCCACTTCCAAGACAACACTTCCTCTTTCCATCAAAACAATGAAATCATCGATTATGGAAAGATGCTTGAAGACATGACCAATGCTCAAAATGCTAGGAATCGTGACATAGAATTGATGATCCAAACTCTTCATTCTCATCCTCTTTCTAATGTCACTAGCCACTCTAAATCCAAAGAGTCATGTAGTCTTGGAAGTCCAGATTCAATTTCAGCACACTTACCTGAACTTGCCCACACTTCAGAACCAATTGACATTTTTGCAAGTTTTCCTTTTTCTGAAATTGAACTAGAACATGAATTTGATCCTGAACTTTCACTTGATGATTCCATATTACTTCCTGATTCAATCATGACTTCCATAACCTTACCTGATTTCAATCCATTTTCCAAGTCAGAATTGGATCCATTTCCTATCCATTGTGAAAATGAATCACCAATCTTTTATGATGATCACATAGAACTTGGCCAATTTCATACTTCTGAAAATCCCATTGATAAATTGGCAAGTTCTCCACATTTAATTGAACTACATGAGGAATGTGATCTTGAACCCCAACTTTGTGATTCAATTCTTTTTCCTGATTCAGTAATGACTCCGGTATCTTTACCTCACTTCAATCCTTTTCCGGAGCCGACATTGAATCCAGTCCCAATTCACAATGAAGTTGAATCACCCATCTTTGAGGATCATATTGAACTTGCCCAATTTTACACTTCTGAAGATTCCATTGACATTTTGGCAAGTCCTCCATTTTGTGGAATTGAACTCAATGAGAAATGTGACCTTGATTTTCTCAATCTCTTTACTTCTGAAACTGATCATACAATTCTAGTGGAAGATGTTGATTTAAGTTTTGAAGAATTGTACGGTGATGAGCTTGAATTTCTTAAATTGGAAGTAAAGAGATATCACTTTTAGAAAGTCACATTCCATTGTTGGACACTGATTGTGGACTTGAGTTTTCATTTCTTGACTTGGACCCAATTTTTGAACTCACTTCGACTCCTGAACCATCACTTGACTTAAGTCACATTTCTGAGTCAGTAGTAGTTCCTGTCCTTTCTGAGTCCAAGTCAACTGCTCTATCATTTCATCTTCCATTCTTGGACAAGGATCTTGACAAATTTGATTCTGAAATTATTAGGAAAATCTTGAAATTAGATGGGGTCATGTACATAATTAAAATAACACATGCATACATCATTTTAGTGGGTCATATTTTTGCTATTTTTGGTGGGTTCCTGAAAACCCAAAGCAAAGATGATTGGGCCATGTTCCGTGGACCAATCAGACCACCACCGGAACCACCACCTTAAGGTAATTTTTCCCTTCCCTCTCCATTTTCTTTCATGCATACATATATCATTATGCATTGAGGACAATGCATGAAATAAGTGTGGGGGAGGGTTTACTAACATAGGATTTCTATTTTCTTTTAGGTTTTTATTTTCTTTTAGATTTTATCTTTCTTTGTAGATTTTCTATTTTCTTTTAGATTTTACTTTTAGTAAAATAAATAAAAAATAAAAAAATAAAAACTTTTTGAAATAAAAGACAAAGTTTTGATCTATTTTTAAGAAAATTAAGATGTATCTTAGAGATTAAGAAAGCCTTAATTATGACATCTTAAACATAGTTGAAGTAATAGATCTTGTTTAAGATTATAGGCTAAGTAAGTAAAATTGGTGAGATATTCTTATCTTGAATTTTTTGCCTTAGATAATATGCACTTCACACTTACACATTTCTTGGGATGGAAACAAAGACCAAAAATGCCATATATATATAAAAAAAAAAAAAAAAAAAAAAATATAAATAAGGCATCACTTATTAAGCTGGGAAATTCTGCCTCAAGAAGCATAATGACTCACGCCTAACGGTGATTTCACTAATTAAGCTGGATAATTGTGCCTCAAGAAGCATGATTATTCACGCCTAACGGTGATTATAAAAATAATCCCCCTTAGTTTTGTGGCCTTGTTTACCTGAGTCCTTAAACCCGAGGGATGTTTTCTCATCTGGTGCCCTAAAACCATCTGGTTTGGGAGTCATCGGTTAAAGGCTCGCTACATGGGTGAATAAGAAAGCTAAGGAAACTAAGGGATGAAAAAAAGAGAAAAAAGAAAAAAATATAAATATATAAATAAAGGAATGGCTTTATGGTTGGAGTTGAAATCCCAGGAAATCCTCACTTACACGGTGTGCATACTATCTAGGTTTTATGAAAGATAAAATATTCAATCCAATTTTGAACTCTTACCTTAATTAAAGACAAGATCTTGCATGGATACTAAGTTTAAGGAAGATTGATTATAGGTGGACTTATGACCTAGGATCACTTATATTTTTGCAAAAATAGTTCGTAAACATGTCTCTTATTCAAAATGCGTTTTCAAAACACTAACATTTGTCTTCTTTCTTTAATGGATTTTGTGGGTGTAATCCGCTGAAAACCCTCAGGAGACAACACTCCTCCTCTAGGGTAACCTAGAGGTTTAACGGCTTGTTGCACATGCTCAGTGCAATCGCGTCACCTGCGAAAGTGGTGTAATAAACTTGTAGCTTAGATTTTATTTTCTTTTTCTTTATTTTTGCTCGGGACGAGCAAAAGAATAAGTGTGGGGGTGTGATTAGTACTCAATATTGCATATTTTACATCATAACTCCCATGCATAATACAAATAAATAAGTGATTTTTACTCCTCTTCTCTACTTATTTGCAGGTACACATTTAAGAGAGAGATTTTCAAATAATCACTTAATTACCACTAATTAAGTGATTAATCCAAGCTTAAGGATAAAGCCAAATCTAAACCCAAGATCCAGAGAGATTCGCTCAACCAACGGAGATTCTAGAATGTCCACGTGGCCAACAACCCCGTAACCACTCAGCAACAGAAATCCGTTGCTGAACGGATTCGGTTACGCCGCGGACGCGCGGCAGGGCGCGGCAATCTAGGGCCGTTAGATCCCCGGATTTTGTGGCAACAACCTACTCTCCAGAAGCTTCTCCAATCTGCTATAAATACTGCATCATCACCTGCGAGCTGAGACTGATCAGAGAAGAGAGGAGATTAGTTTAGGGTTTGTAATTTTTAGTTGTTTTTCTCTAGTTTTCTTTCTTTAGATCTCTCTTCTCTATCCCTAGATTTCATTACAAAAGAGAGTGATTGTGAGGGAGAGAGCTTGTGTAATCAAGGGTGACACTTGAAGCAACAAGGATTGATCCATCCTCCATTCCTCTACTTGAGTTTGATTCTAGTTTCTTGCTTTCTTTACATGCTTTCTTACTTGCTTTCTTTATTTCATGCAATTTACTTCAATGCTTTGTTTAGTTCTTTAATGGCTTCTTGTAGCTAATTTTCATTCCATGTACTAGTTTACCACTAGCTTAGCCACTTCACTACTCATGGGTGATTGCTTTTGTTAATCTTGCAAGTGTATGATCTTCTCTTCTCCGATGGTTAAACCACCATCTTGCAAATGAGAAAGTAATTAGGTCGACACGCTAGACGAATCCATAGCCAACGGAGTGACAACGTTAGGCAAGCTTTCATTATCAAGGAGTTTGGTAAGTCTTGGCAAGCTAGCAAGGTAAGCTAGTCTTGGATCGCCTTCTTTAAGTTTCTTGTTCTTTTCTTGTGAATACAACATCCACTTCTTGATTTCTTTTTCCAACGACTTCCACATGAACATATCCATCTTCTTTTAGTTTCTTTTGCATCACTAAGTTTATAATCAAGAGAAGATTACTAGTTTTATCACTTCACAACCTAACGTTTAAAGCTTCTATCGCGAGCTCTCCCTGAGATCCGACTCGGTATAGCCCTATGCTATAGCGGAGACAAGAAAGGGTACATCAAATACATCTTTATAACACATAATAAACACACCTTTCCAGTCTAATCAAAAAATGGCGCCGTTGCCGGGGATGACAATTCTCTAATACGGCGCACACATCTTTTTGATAATCAGGAAGGCACCTACGTATGATTTGATCAGGACAGTATTTGAATAAATACGGTTCATCCCAAAAGAAGAACCGCATTTGGCGCATGAAGCGGTGTTTTTCCTGGCCTGACCAATGAGAAGGTATTTGCCTGGTAGCAAGGTAGTTCACTATATCAGCATACCAGGGCTCTCCACATATCTCAAAAATGTGCTCGTCAGGAAAATCATCATTAATCGGTATTTTCTCCTTAGGTGCATTCGGGATTCTCGACAAATGATCTGCTACCACATTCTCAACGCCCTTTTTATCTTAAATCTCCAAATCAAACTCTTGCAAAAGAAGTATCCATCGAATCAGTCTTGCCTTAGCATCCTTCTTTTGCATTAAGTATTTTAGGGCGGAGTGATCAGTAAAAATAATTGTCCTGGACCCTAGCAGATATTGACGAAATTTCTCCAACGCAAAGACAACCGCTAAAAATTCTTTTTCAGTAGTTGTGTAATTGAGTTGGGTATCATTCAGCGTTCTGCTAGCATAATAGATTACGTGTTGCCTATTATCAATACGCTGTCCTAAAACAGCGCCAATAGCAAACTCTGAGGCATCACACATAATCTCAAAAGGCTTGGTCCAATCTGGTGCAGAAATGATTGGTGCAGAGACAAGTCTATTCTTAAGCTCCTTCCACGATTTTTGACATTCCTTATCAAATATAGAGGGTACATCCTTTCCTAAGAGATTTGTTAAGGGTCTTGCAATGTTACTAAACCCTTGAATAAATCGCCTATAGAAGCCGGCGTGCCCTAAAAATGATCTAATGTCCTTTAAGCATGTTGGTTCAGTGAGCTTCGTTACGACTTCCACTTTAGACTTGTCTACCTCGATTCCTATACTTGATACCTTGTGCCCAAGTATGATTCCTTGCTTGACCATAAAGTGACACTTTTCCCAGTTAAGTGTCAAATTTTTCTCCATACAGCGTTGTAAAACCAGTTTCAGATGGTACAAGCATTGTTCAAAGGAATCCCTGTAAATGGAAAAATCATCCATGAAAAATTTCAAAAATTTCTCCACCATGTCTGAGAACAGGCTCAACATGCAATGTTGAAACGTTGCAGGAGCATTGCAAAGGCCGAAGGGCATCCTACGGTATGCAAACGTTCCAAAAGGACAGGTGAAGGTAGTCTTATCTTGGTCTTCGGGAGCAATTGGGATCTGATTATATCCTGAATATCCATCCAGGAAACAATAATACTCGTGTCCCGCCAATCTCTCCAGCATTTGAGCAATGAAAGGAAGTGGAAAGTGGTCTTTACGTGTAGCAGTGTTCAGTTTCCTGTAATCAATACAAACTCGAATCTTCGTTGGAAGACGTGTTTGTATCAATTCTTTATTCTCATTTTCCACCACAGTAAATCCAGCTTTCTTAGGCACAGCGTGAACTAGACTTACCCATTGACTATCGGATATGGGATAGATAATCTCATTGTCTAATAGTTTCAAAATCTCAGATCTAACAGCTTCTTGCATAATTGGGTTAAGTCTACGCTGTGGGTCTCGTTTAGGCTTGGCATCTTCCGTCAAATGAATCCTATGTTGGACAATGGAAGGACTAATCCCCTTGATATCAGTCATGGTCCAACCAATGGCCTCTCTATTTTCCCTTAACACAGTCAGAAGGTCCTCTTCTTGTTGTTTAGTGAGATTAGATGCAATTATTACAGGAAAGGATTCCTTCTCATCCAAGTACTTGTACTTGAGATGGTTGGGAAGAACCTTAAGCTCAGAGGAAGGGACCGGATCTATCACTGGTTGTTCATGGTGCAAGGGAAGAATAGGGGTGGAATTAGTGGTCCTTTCAACATTTGATTCAACAATCTGATCAAGGTTGAAGTCATCAGACTCCAACTCAAATTCCTCTTCAGACTCATTCTCAACCTCCTCAACATGTTCACTAGTTAACCCTTCTATCAAGTTCATATCGAAAGAGTCATTGTCCAAATCCCTTGGCTGCTTCCCCAGATGGAAAACATTCACCTCTTTTGTCATATCTCCGAACGTTAGACGCATCGATCCATTTCGGCAGTTGATGATCGCATTTGCGGTGGCTAAGAAAGGACGTCCGAGAATGACAGGTGTCTATGCTCTGTGATTTTGTACGGGTTGTGTTTCAAGAACAACAAAGTCCACGGGGTAAATGAATTCCCCGACCCGTATTAAAACACTGTAATCTCCCCTTTGGGAATCTTTACAGAGCGGTCAGCCAATTGGATAGTTATCTGGGTTGGACGAAGATTGCCTAACCCTAACTGCTGATATACGGAAAAGGGGAGAAGATTGATGCTCGCGCCCAAGTCAAGCAAAGCCCTATTTATGGTGGTCTGCCCTATGATGCAAGAAATGGTTGGGCTCCCTGGATCTTTGTATTTCACAGGGATCGGACCATTGAGCAGTTCACTTATGTTGGAAGCCAAGAAGACTTTTTTAGGGACATTTGCTTTTCTCTTTTTGGTACACATTTCTTTCAAAAACTTGGCGTAGGATGGGACTTGTTGAATGGCATCTAAGAGAGGGACATTGATTTGTACTTGGTTGAATATCTCTCTTATCTTCTCCATGTGAGCATTCATCTTGTGATTTGTAAGCCTATTTGGGAATGGGACAACAGGCTTATATGTTTGCTCATCAACTTTCTCTTTTCCTTTAGACTGGGAAGTGGATGGTTGTGTGCTTGATGAAGGATTGTCTTGCAAGGGCTGGTTTGGAACAGAAGGTGGTGGCACAGATTTGGGAGACTGATTTGAAACCTTATTATCTACATGTTTCTCAGATCTAAGGATTTGAATGGCTTGGCATTGGCTGGGTCCCAAGTCTTCAACTTCATGCGGAGGAAAATGGGCTTTGGGATTGGGCACAGGTTGGCTAGGCAGCATTCCTTTTTGTCTTTCAGTCAGAGAGTTAGCCAACTGCCCTATCTGGATTTGCAATTTGTTCATGTCCTGCTGCTGATTGTTCATCATTGAAGCTTGGGTCTTAGATAAGGTCTCTATCATTTTCTCCAAATCAGAAATTCTTTTGTCTGAAGGATTGGGTGGTGGATGATGCTGATACTGGGGCTGAAAATTTGCTTGGTAAGGCACAGGATTTTGGTATGACTGGAATCTGGGTGGACTCTGATATGAATGGACATTTGGTGGGTTCTGGTGGTAAGTCGGTGGATGAGACTGAGCAGGGTATTGTTGTGGAAATGGCTGTCTCGGCTGCTCAGGACCAGACTGACTCCAAGAAAAATTAGGATGGTTTCGCCATCCTGGATTATAGGTTTTGGAGTAAGGATTGTAAGTGAATCTGGTGTATGCAGCATTCGTACTCTCCTGAAACATTTGAGTTTGATAAACTGGACACTCCTCAAACAGATGATTCAGATCATGGCAGTAGGTACAACCCGGATTAACCACAGGTGATGGGTTGACCTGATTAACAGCAGAATTTTCCCTGAACTCTAGCAATTCAATCCTCTTCATCAATTGTGTAATTTTAGCTTCTGCAGCTATTGAGGATTCTATGGAGTGTAAACCGGTTCTGGAATTTGTGGGTGTAGGTTTCTCAGTACATGACTCCCACTGGACTGTCTTTTCAGCTAAAGCCTCAAAAAGATCCCAACCCTGATCTTCATCCTTCTTTAAGAATTCTCCTTGACACATGGTTTCAAGGAGTGTCTTAGTCTGATAATCGAGCCCATCATAGATAATCTGGCACTGGCGCCATTTTTCTATGCCGTGATGGGGACACAGGGCTACTAGGTCTTTGAAGCGCTCAAAGTACTTCCAAAACGGTTAATTTGCTTCTTCTTTGAATTGCATTATATTC
Source organism: Agave tequilana (assembly GCA_038442645.1). NCBI lineage: Eukaryota > Viridiplantae > Streptophyta > Magnoliopsida > Asparagales > Asparagaceae > Agave > Agave tequilana. Next base: position 120,893 of record JAVJIF010009097.1, on the reverse strand, counting down.
TTCCTCATAATGGCTGTCTTATGGATAGGATAAAACTTTTTAAGAAAGACCTTAACAAAATCATCCCAAGAAGAAATTGAGCTAACTGGGAGATTATAAAGCCACTTCTTAGCAATATCCTTAAGTGCGAAAGGTATAAACCTAAGTCTGACAGCATCTTCATTCAACTGGGAAATTCTCATCATAAGGCATACTTCTTCAAACTCTCGAATGAAGAAGTATGCATCCTCAGATTCAAGGCCATGGAATCGTGGAAGAGTGTTTATGAACTGGGGCTTTAACTCAAAATTACTTCCATTTGTGTTTGGGAGGAGAATGCAAGATGGAAGTGATGTGCGAATCGGATAGAACTTGTCTTGCAACGAAACGTTGTTGGTCATGAATGGAATTGTGTCGAGTGGAGGTGTATGTGCTAGTGTAGAAACTCTCACAAGCCTAGCAGAATTCGGATCTCGATACCACTCTTGCATACAATTACACAATCAACGTGCACCGATCACACAGGCGGAAAATGAAAATAACTAACAAGAAAAAAGAAAAATCAATCCAAGCTTTCTAGGTTTCCTGGACCTAGACGACTCCTAACTTTAGATCGTCCACAGGAGGTTTGGTGTAGACTTTGACTATAAGCAAATCAGCCAGGTAAGGGTAAGGTTGGTGGGAGGTTTTCCGTCAGAGACGTTCCTTAATTAAGTAACCAGCAACCTTCGGGCTTTCGGCCCTCAACCCCTTTCCTAGACACTGATTTTACAAAAGTCACTTTCCAACACTTTTTCCCCTTAGGATAATCTCCTAAGTGAGTCCGGATGTCCCTAGGGCCAGCGTCTAGCAATTTTTATTTAGAAGCTTAGGATTGTGAGTGCTTGGGAAAATGATTTGTGGGCTAAGGAAAGGGTGATAAAATCCCCACCTTATCTTTTTATGGGTGATGCCCTTAAAGTTAATTCGTGCAAGTGTACGATGTAAACAAACAAGGTTCAAACAAAGAATGAGTCCTAGTCTATATGCTATGCTTACGTACCTTGCCTCCAGCACTCTTCAGCAGTAAAAGTAAAGGAATTGAAAGACACGTGCCTAGAATGCAAATGTCTAAACAATTTTTTAACTTTTCAACCAATTTTTACTGTTGATTATTAGCAGGTAATAGGTGAAGCATACAAGATTTTAAGTATTGCAGCAGCAGTATTTTGCAGAGCAAGCAACCCTGCAGAAAAGTGGTCAGTAGTCAACTCCTCCTTGCCGCAGAACCGCGGCTTTTGTCGTGAGAACGCGGCAAGTCAGAGGGCTTCTGGTCTCTGCTTTCGAGAGCAGAGGCCCAGAGCTACTTATATGTATTCTACAATGCAAATTTTGCTGTTTTCTTCACCTGTAACTGATTGGGTACTAAACAAGGTACGTGAAGTTAATTGCACAAGAACTAGGTATAAAAGATATGGTTCAATGTTTAGAGTTCACCTTTGGTTCTTGTTCACTTCAAATATGTAATTGATATACCTTGTTCCAATCTTCCGCTATAGCATAAAGCTATACCGAGTCGAACCACAAGGAGAGCTAGCGTAGAAGCGTTACGATACACGTGAGAAAAGGAAACTAGACTTCTTCTATGTTTAAAAGAATAAAGAATTAAAAGAAAAACAAAGAAAAGAATTGGTGGCTATGTTCATGGTGGAGATTGGGAGAAAATCAAGATTGAGTTGGATTGTGATTAACAACTAAAAAGAAATCAAAATCAAGAAAACTTGGAATGCAAGAAATCCATGACTAGCTAACCTTGCTACCTTGCTAAACTCACTAAACTCCGTGATAGAGATGCGTGCCTCATGTTAATTCATTGGCATGGATATGTCTTGCATGTGATCTAATTACTTTCTCACTATGATGATGGGGATTCATTCTTGGACTTGTCTTGTAGCCTCCATAGATGGTCATCGGCCTACAAGATAGACTTTCACTAATAGAATCACAAGAGATACACTCAAGGGATGCTTATGTAGAACATACAACATTCAAGATCCGACATAAAGAAGTGTACATCTAATTAGCATATTGGTGCTTCCATCTCCATGTTCCATCAAGGCACTAGTTCAAAGACTAGGCTCTACATGAGGCACACATGAATCATATGGAGAGTTACAACAAGATTCTTGCCAAGAAATGAAAAGAAACCCATCGGAGAAGAGAAGAACATACAAATTGCAAGATTAAGTAAAGCAATCACCCATGAGTTAGTAGTAGCAAGAGTAGTGGTTAGCTAGTACATGGAACAAGAAATTAGCTACTAGCCATTACAAAACAAAACAAAGCATGATTAAATTGCTAGAAATTAACAAAGCAAGTAACAAAGCAAAATAAAGCAAGTGAAGAAGACAAACTAGAATCAAGCTCAAGTAGATATGTAGAGAATGGATCAATCCTTGTATAGCTCCAAGTTGTCACTCCTTGTTGATACAAGCTCTCTCTCTCATACAAATCTCTCTTGCAATGAAATCTAGGGAGAAGAAGATCATAGAGAGCTAAAAACCCTAAACAAAAACTATCAAAATACAAAACCTAGAACTAAACCCTCTCTCTTCTCTGATCCGTCTCAGCTCGCAGGTGATAGTCCAGTATTTATAGCAGATCTGAGAAGCCTCTGGAGAGAAGTTCGTTGCCACAAAATCCGGAGATCTAACGGCCCTAGATTGCCGCGCCCACTTGCGTTCCCGCGGCAAGATCTGGGCCGTTGGTCCAGATCTTTCTGGTACAGGTTAGTTGGGAAGTGGTTATCCACGTGGACCACTTGGATTCTGAGTTTGTTGCGCGGATCTCTCTAGATCTGGATTTGATTTGGCTTTATCTTTAATCTTTTAATTAATCACCTTAATTAGTGGTAATTAAGGTAATTAATTGACTAACTCTCCTTTAAGTATATACCTGCAAATAAGTAGAGAAGAGGATTAAAAATCACTTATTTATTTGTATTATGCATGGGGATTATGATATATAATATGCAATATTGTGTACTAATCACACCCCCACACTTATTCGTTTGCTCGTCCCGAGCAAAACAAAGAAAAAGAAAAGAAAAACTAAGCTACAAGTTTATTACACCACTTTCGCAGGTGACGCGATTGCACTGAGCACGTGCAACAAGCCGTTAAACCTCTAGGTTACCCTAGAGGAGGAGTGTTGTCTCCTGAGGGTTTTCAGCGGATTACACCCACAAAATCCATAAAGAAAGAAGACAAATGTTAGTATTTTCGAAAACGCATTTTGAATAAGAGACAAGTTTACGAACTATTTTTGCAAAAATATAAGTGATCCTAGGTCATAAGTCCACCTATAATCATTCTTTCTTAAACTAAGTCTCCATGCAAGATCTTGTCTTCAATTAAGGTAAGAATTCAAAATTGGATTGAATATTTTTATCTTTCATAAAACCTAGATAATATGCACACCGTGCACAGTGAAGGTTTCTGGGATTTCAACTCTAACCATCAAGCCATTTATTTATATATATTCTTTTTTTTTTCTTTTTTTCTTCCCTTAGTTTTATTAGGCTTTCTAATTCACCCATGTAGCGAGCCTATAACCGATGACTCCCAGACCAGATGGTCTTAGGGCACCAGATGAGGAAACATCCCTCGGGTTTAAGGACTCGAGTGAAAAAGGCCACAAAACTAAGAGGGATTATTCTTAATCACCGTTAGGCGTGAATAATCATGCTTCTTGAGGCACAATTACCCAGCTTAATAGGTGAGATCACTGTTAGGCGTGAGTCATCATGCTTCTTGAGGCATAATTTCCCAGCTTAATAAGTGATCTTTTATTTATATATTTTTTTTTTTTTCTTTTTCTTTTTTTTTTTTTTTCTTTTTCTCTTTTTTTTTTTTTATTTTTTTTATATATATATATATGTGGCATTTTTGGTCTTTGTTTCCATCCCAAGAAATGTGTAAGTGTAAAGTGCATATTATCTAAGGCAAAAAATTCAAGATAATAATATCTCACCAATTTTACTTACTTATCCTATAATTTTAAACAAGATCTATTACTTCAACTATGTTTAAGATGTCATAATTAAGGTTTTCTTAATCTCTAAGATACATCTTAATTTTCTTAAAAATAGAGCAAAACTTTGTTTCTTATTTCAAAAAGTTTTTATTTTTATTTATTTTTTTATTTATTTATTTTTTTTATATTTTTCTAAAAGAAAAGCAAAATCTAAAAAGAAAATGGAAAATCTAAAAATAGAAAAAAGATAAAATCTAAAAATAAAAGACCTAAAAAGAAAAATAAAAGTCCTAAAAAAATAAAAATCCTATAAAGAAAAGAAAATCCTATGTTAGTAAACCCTCCCCCACACTTATTTCATGCATTGTCCTCAATGCATTATGGTAAATGTATGCATGAAATAGGTAAGAGGTAGGAAAAATTATTTATAAAGAATATACAAATGTAACTCTCACCTGGGTTTTTGGTCGCTTCCCTCTGGCCGTTTCCCATCGTTCCAATGTGTTCTCTTTCTTGAACTCCATTGGGAAACGGTCTGAATTGTTCTTACCCTAGGTGATTCCAGTTTCAATTTGTTGTTATTTTCATTCATACTCTTTCCACCACATCGTTCACACACAAAGTCCTTATCACCACTCTCACTCAGAATCTCATCACTTCCAGTGTTTAGAAATTTTAGCTCTTCTCCATATAATTCTTCAAAGCTCAAGTCAACATCCGGAAGTGGACAATCAGCTAATTTACCCCGAGTTGACTCATCTAAACACATGATCTCATCAGCAAACAAGTCTTCAAAAGATATATCAATTGGAGGTTCTAATACACTCTCAGTTGGCTTATTGAAAGTGAAAGTATCCAAATCAACTTTCCCCGTTTGAAAGGGTACTCGGATAAGAGAATCACAAGATTGTGACTCATCTTTTGGATCTTCACCTTCCTCCTCACAAAAATTAACCTCAAATGTTTGATCTTTTGTTTTGTGAGGCTGTGTGTGGAAGACATTGTGTTCATGTGTCATGTTACCAAAAGTCAACCTCATTGATCCATTCCGGCAATTAATGATTGCATTTGCAGTAGCCAGGAATGGTCGACCCAGAATGACAGGAATTTGTGCCCTTTGATTTGAATTTGATACTGGTTTTGTTTCAAGGACAACAAAGTCAACTGGATAAAAGAATTCTCCAACTTTGACCAGGACATCTTGAATTACCCCCTTGGGTTTAGTAACAGAGCGGTCAGCCAATTGAATGGTCATTTGGGTCGGGTGGAGATCACCTAACCCTAATTGTTGGTACACAGAGAAAGGTAAGAGATTAATGCTGGCCCCCAAATCAAGAAGTGCCCTATTTATTGTAGTCTGTCCTATGATGCATGAAATGGTGGGGCTCCCTGGGTCTTTGTATTTTACAGGAATTGGACCAGTGAGCAGCTCATTGATGGATGATGCAAGGAAGACTTTTTTAGGGACTTGGGTCTTCCTCTTCTTGGTGCACATTTCCTTCAAAAATTTAGCATATGATGGCACTTGTTGAATGGCATCAAGAAGAGGGACATTGATTTGGACCTTATTGAATGTTTCTTTTATTTTCTCCATGTGAGCATTTGACTTATTATTTCTCAGCCTATTTGGATATGGAACTATAGGCTTGTATGTATGCTCATCTACCTTTTCTTCACCCTTGGCCTTGGAAGTGGATGGCTCTGAACTAGAGGATGGTTTGTCAAAAGTTGGTGACATTGGGACATGAGGAGTTTGCTTTGGTACTGGATGAGATTGTGGACTAGAAACCTTATTGTCAACTTGTTTACCAGATCTCAGGGTATGAATGGCATGACAGTGACTGGGTCCTGAATTTTCAACTTTGGGATTTAGCAATGGCTGGCTTAAGAACAGTCCTTTTTGATTCTCAGCCAATTGCTTGATCTGGACCTTCATTTCATTCAACTCCTGTTGCTGGTTCTTTGTTAAGGTTTCTATCATTTGTTTCAACTCAGATATTTCAGAATTATTTTGGGGTGGATGTTGAGGATATGGAGATTGGAACTGTGATTGGTAATATGGTGGTGGGTCCTGATATGACTGTGGTGGACTTTGAGATGGATGAATATACAGTGAATTCTGATCGAAACTGGATGGATGAAACTGAGCATTGTACAGATGTGGAAGTGGTGGCATATGATGCTCAGGACCAGACTGACTCCACAAAGAATTTGGATGGTTCTGCCATCCTGACTTGTAAGTGCTGGAGTATGGATGATGATTGGGTCTGGTCAATACTGCATTCATGTTCTCCTGATATGAGTGGAGCTGAGATAATGGACACTCCTCCAAGACATGGCTAAGGTCATGACAGTTGGTGCAACCTGGTCTAATCAAAGGCAATGGGTTGACCTGGTTGACCACAGAATTCCCTTTTGACTCAAGCAACTCTATCCTCTTCATTAATTGTGTGATCTTGGTTTCTGCAGCTAGAGAGGATTCTTTGGAGTGTGTACCAGTTCTGGAAGTGGTGGAAGTGGATTTGTCAGGACAAGACTCCCACTGAATGGTTTTTTCAGCTAGGGTTTCAAAGAGATCCCACCCTGATGTTCATCTTTTTTCAAAAATTCCCCCTGGCACATGGATTCTAAAAGGGTTTTCGTTTGGTAATCTAATCCATCATAGATAATCTGGCATAGACGCCATTTCTCTATGCCGTGATGGGGACACAGGGCAAGAAGGTCTTTGAAACGCTCAAGATACTTCCAGAAAGGTTCATTTGTTTCCTGCTTGAATTGCATTATGTTCTTTCTCATGAGGGCTGTTTTGTGGATAGGATAGAATTTCTTAAGAAAGACTTTAACAAAATCCTCCCATAAAGATATGGAACTGACAGGAAGATTATAAAGCCATTTCTTAGCTAAATCCTTAAGTGCAAACGGTATGAACCGTAACCTAACAGCATCCTCGGACAGTTGGGAAATTCTCATCATTTGGCATACCTCTTCAAACTCACGAATAAAGAGGTACGCGTCCTCAGACTCAAGACCATGGAAATGGGGAAGTGTACTAATGAATTGTGGTTTCAGCTCGAAGTGATTTCCATTTGGCTCGGGGAGAAGAATGCATGAAGGAATGGAGGTGCGAATCGGATAAAATCGATTCTGAAGTGAGACGTTGTTGGTCATGATGTGAAGTGGATGTGTAAGTGCAAGTGTAGAATTAGGATCACAAAACCACTATTGTATATACAATCACAAACAACGTGCACCGATCACACCAGCGAAAAAAGAAAAATAACAAACAACAAAAGAAAAAATCAATCCAAGCTTGTCTAGGGTTTCTGGTCCTAGATGACTCCTAAATAGACTGTCCACAGGAGGTTTAGTGTAGACCTTGACTATAAGCAAATCAGCCAGGGAAGGGTAAAGTCGTTGGGAGGTTTTCCGTCCGAAGACGTTCCTTAATTAAGTAACCAACAACCTTCGGGCTTTCGGCCCTTAACCCCTTTCCTAGACACCGATTTTACAGAAGTCAATTTCCAACACTTTTCCCCCTTAGGATAATCTCCTAAGTGAGTCCGGATGTCCCTAGGGCCAACGTCTATCAAATTTTATTTACAAGCTTAGGATTGTGAGTACGTGGGGAAAATGATTTCCGGGCTAAGGAAAGGGTAATGACCTCCCCCACCTTATCTTATTTACAGGAATTGCCCTTAGAATTGATTGTGCAAGTGTACGATAAAAATAACCAAGATTTACTCAAAGCAAGAAAATCAAGCAAGAGTTTGTCCTAGTCTAATATGCAATGCAAACACGTACCTTGTCCCACGCACTCTTCAACAGTAAAAGTAAAGAATTGAAAGACACGTGCCTAAAATGCGAGTGTCTAAACAATTTTAGCAATTATCAACCAATTTTTACTGTTGTATTAATTAACAGGAATACAGTGAAGTATACAGGAAATCAAGTATAAAAGCAGCAGTATCTTGCAGAGCAGAAGCCCCTGCAAAAATTAGGTCAGTAATGAACTCCAAACCGCCGCGTTTCCACGGCCAGGGCCGCGGGTCCGCGGCCGTTCAGAGGACTTCTGGCTTCTGCTTTTGAGAGCAGAAGATCAGAGCCACTTATATGTATTCTGCAATTGATATTTTCCTGTTTTCTTCTCCTGTAACCTGCAACAGAGAAGAAATATAGTTTAGTTTCTCACTTTTAAAAATAATACCGTCGCTCTCCCCGGCAACGGCGCCAAAAATTGATAAGGTTGAAAACAAGGTACGTGAAGTTAATTGCACAAGAACTAGGTATAAAAGATATGGTTCAATGTTTAGAGTTCACTTTGGTTCTTGTTCACTTCAAATATGTAATTGATATACCTTGTTCCAATCTTCCGCTATAGCATAAAGCTATACCGAGTCGAACCACAAGGAGAGCTAGCGTAGAAGCGTTACGATACACGTGAGAAAAGGAAACTAGACTTCTTCTATGTTTAAAAGAATAAAGAATTAAAAGAAAAACAAAGAAAAGAATTGGTGGCTATGTTCATGGTGGAGATTGGGAGAAAATCAAGATTGAGGTTGGATTGTGATTAACAACTAAAAAGAAATCAAAATCAAGAAAACTTGGAATGCAAGAAATCCATGACTAGCTAACCTTGCTACCTTGCTAAACTCACTAAACTCCGTGATAGAGATGCGTGCCTCATGTTAATTCATTGGCATGGATATGTCTTGCATGTGATCTAATTACTTTCTCACTATGATGATGGGGATTCATTCTTGGACTTGTCTTGTAGCCTCCATAGATGGTCATCGGCCTACAAGATAGACTTTCACTAATAGAATCACAAGAGATACACTCAAGGGATGCTTATGTAGAACATACAACATTCAAGATCCGACATAAAGAAGTGTACATCTAATTAGCATATTGGTGCTTCCATCTCCATGTTCCATCAAGGCACTAGTTCAAAGACTAGGCTCTACATGAGGCACACATGAATCATATGGAGAGTTACAACAAGATTCTTGCCAAGAAATGAAAAGAAACCCATCGGAGAAGAGAAGAACATACAAATTGCAAGATTAAGTAAAGCAATCACCCATGAGTTAGTAGTAGCAAGAGTAGTGGTTAGCTAGTACATGGAACAAGAAATTAGCTACTAGCCATTACAAAAACAAAACAAAGCATGATTAAATTGCTAGAAATTAACAAAGCAAGTAACAAAGCAAAATAAAAGCAAGTGAAGAAGACAAACTAGAATCAAGCTCAAGTAGATATGTAGAGAATGGATCAATCCTTGTATAGCTCCAAGTTGTCACTCCTTGTTGATACAAGCTCTCTCTCTCATACAAATCTCTCTTGCAATGAAATCTAGGGAGAAGAAGATCATAGAGAGCTAAAAACCCTAAACAAAAACTATCAAAATACAAAACCTAGAACTAAACCCTCTCTCTTCTCTGATCCGTCTCAGCTCGCAGGTGATAGTCCAGTATTTATAGCAGATCTGAGAAGCCTCTGGAGAGAAGTTCGTTGCCACAAAATCCGGAGATCTAACGGCCCTAGATTGCCGCGCCCACTTGCGTTCCCGCGGCAAGATCTGGGCCGTTGGTCCAGATCTTTCTGGTACAGGTTAGTTGGGAAGTGGTTATCCACGTGGACCACTTGGATTCTGAGTTTGTTGCGCGGATCTCTCTAGATCTGGATTTGATTTGGCTTTATCTTTAATCTTTAATTAATCACCTTAATTAGTGGTAATTAAGGTAATTAATTGACTAACTCTCCTTTAAGTATATACCTGCAAATAAGTAGAGAAGAGGATTAAAAATCACTTATTTATTTGTATTATGCATGGGGATTATGATATATAATATGCAATATTGTGTACTAATCAGTAACCTGTAACAGAGAAGAAAATTCGTTTAGTTCTTCACTTGAAATCAAAAACCGTTGCTCTCCCCGGCAACGGCGCCAAAAATTGATTAGGAAAAGATAGTGTGAAGTTATTACACAAGTATTCAATGAAAGAAGAAAGGTTTAGAGTTAACCTCGGTGCTTTGTCACTTCACAATGTATTTGAGATGGTTAATATATCCTTTCCAATCTCCACTATAGCAATGGCTATACCGGGTCGATCCTCGAGGAGAGCTCACGTTGGAAGTTTTACGGTTCGGAGTGAAGAAATGAAAACGAAGATTCTTCTTTGTTATTTACACAAATGCAAGAGACATGGAAAAGAAAATAGAAGAAGTGGTTGATTTGTGCATGATGGAAAAGAAATCAAAAGAACTTTAGTAAAGTGTATTGCTAAGAGAAAAGAAGCTAGTAAAGAAGATGTTGGAAAACTTTAGATGAGAAAGTACATGGCTAGCTAACTTTACTTCGCTAACTTACTAAACTCAATGGTGATGCTTGATTGCCTCATGTTGATTCATTGGCAATAGGTAAGACTTGTTTGTTTGTTCAAAGTACTTTACCGTTTTGAAGATGAGTGTTCCTTTAGTTCTTAGCTTGAAGCCTCATATTGATTCATTGGCTCTCTAGATAGATTATCAATGATGAACTCTAGGATTGGTACTCAAGGAATACTAAGTTAGAAGAATCAACATTCATTTGAACATTCAAGACATAACAACAAATTAGCTTGAAGTAAAGAAGTTGTTCTTACTATACAAGTAGCACATGTTTGGTGATCCATCTCCATGTTCCATCAAGGCTCTTGTTCTAGACAAGGCTCTAAATGAGGCACACATGAGTCATATGGAGTTTGTACAAACATTGACCAAGGGAAAGCAACTCTACTTCCTTGGTAAGTAAAAGAAACTCTCACAATGCAAGTATAACGATAAGCAATCATCCAAAGAGATAGAAGTTAGCTAGGTAAGTTTGTTAGCTAGCCATGCAATAGAAATTTAGCTCTCCATTACACAAGTAACAAAGCTACAATTCATGATGTAAAGCAAAGAGAAGTAAGGCAATGGAAATGCAAGAAAGCAAAGTAAGTAAAGCAATACAAAGTAAACGTACTAGAGCTTGCAAAGAGAAGATGAAGCTTTGATTAACCCTTGTTACAAGTGATGTCACCTCCTTGATTACAAGCTTTACAACAGCACTCACTCTCTCTCTTTGACAAAATCTCTAGGAGAAAGAAGATGGAGACTAAAACCTAGGAGAAGACTAAAACAAAATACAAGAGTTTTCCTAGTTCTCTCCTCTCTCTTCTCTGTTGCGCTCATGCAGACCCTGGTCCTGTATTTATAGCCTTCAGAGAGAAGCATCTAGAGCCCAGATCATTGGAGAAAAATCCGGGGCTCAACGGCCCAGATCTTGCCGCGCGCGCGCGGCAAGGCGCGGCCGTTTGAAAGCTGTTGGCTAACAACTTTCTGTTGTAAAGTTGTTACAAGTTTGTTAGCCACGTGGCCTTCTAGAACATTGAGTTGGCGCGTGGATCTCCCTTGATTCTGAATTCAAACTTGGGCTCTTTTGGGCTTTGAATTAAATCTCTTTAATTATTGCTAATTAAAGAGATTTTGGGCCTTTTTCTCTTTTAAGATGTGGACCTGCAAAAATAGAGAGAAAAGGATTAAAAAATCATATTTTTATTTGTAATATGCATGGTATGGAAGTGGTAAAATCAGGATCCCGGGAACGTTGGGGGAGCAAACGCTCCCCCAACTGAAATCAGTTGGCCGCGAAAACGCGGCTTGGGCCGCGTTTCCGCGGCCCTGGTGTGGCCACGTGGCCACACCAAGAGGGGGGAGCTTCCTGGTATGAAGGGCTTCTCGCAAATCCTGCTGGTTTTCTTGTTGCTGCTTCAAACCGCTGACTGAATCAGCTTTTGATTTTCTGGCTTTGATTCCTCGATTCAAGGAGGATTTTTCTCACCCCTTGATATGCCAAGATATATAGCCTAGACTTCTTCACTTCGAATTTATTCTGAATTAATTCAGAATAAAGTGGGCTTTTGGGCTTGTTCCTCATTTATTTCCTTGAGCATTTGGGCCTACATTTAGCAAAGAAAAAAGACACTTATTAATATCATTTATTAGCAAACAAGTGTGGTAACGTGACAACATAAATGCAATGTATGTGACAAATCACACCCCCACACTTATCTTTTGCTCGCCCTAGAGCAAAACATCATACTAACTAGAATCAATTATTAGACCACTTTCGCAGGTCACTCGATTGCACTGAGCATGTGCAACAAGCCGTTAAACCTCTAGGTCACCCCTAGAGGACGAGTTTTGTCTCGTGAGGGTTTTCAGCGGATTACACCTACAAATCCAAAAAGGAAGAGAAAATGTTAGTATTTTCGAAAAGCATTTTTTTTATTTTTTTTTTTATATTTTGAAGGAGAAAATATTTGAAGTATATTTGTGAGATCTTAAGTAATCTGTAAGTTATAGGAATATCAAAATTTTCATTCCTAAACTTAGTCTCCATTCAAAAACATGTCATCAATTAAAGTAAGGAGTCAATTTGTACTTCTCATCTAGTCTATTAATTTACCCTGATTCGTATGCACCATCGTGACTGTGAAGTTTACTAAGGTTTCTTCAACATTAACTCCTATGCCTCATATTTATTTATTTTTTTTGTGAACTTTTATTCCTCAATTTCATTAGGCTTTCTAATCTGCCCATGTAACGAGCTTTCAGTCGGTGACACCCAAACCGGACAGTTTTAGGGCACCAGGTGAGAAAACACCCCTAAGGACCTAAACACCCGAGCAGATAAGGCCACGAAACTAAGGTTTTTATTTATACTATGTAACCCTTTTAGGCGTGAATACTTATGCTTCATGAGGCATAAATACCCAGCTTAATCAGAGGATACACATTATTTATACGAGGTACCCCTTTTAGGCGTGAATATTTATGCTTCATGAGGCATAAATACCCAGCTTAATCAGAGAATACCCTTTTTTTTTTCAAACTTGTCTAATTATCTTTTGCATAAATACTAAGGCTTGCTTAGGCCAAAGCACCTAGCTACTCAATAATTAGACTTTTTTTTCTTTTTTTTTATATAAGGCATAAGAGTCTCTGTTTTCAACCCTAAGTGTGTAAGTGTATTTTGTGTGCATATGTCATTAAGGTAAATATCAAGACTAAATTACTTTCCCAAATTTCTTCCTGACCCTAAAAATCAAACAAGTTTTTTATTTCGACCAAGTGTAAGAAATCCTAATTATGATTCTCCTATTCCTTAAAATTGACTTAAATTCTTACAAAAAATATATCAAAATATTGTCTACCCTTTATTTTTATTTTTATTATATATATATATTTTTAATATATCCATTTTTTCTTCTTCTTTTTTTTTTATTTTTTATTTTTTTTAGAACCCTCCCCCACACTTATCTCATGCATTGTCCCCAATGTATGAAAGAAATGTATAAGTGCATGAAATAAAATGGAAAGGAGGAAAGTTACCGATACATTGGGTCAAAAAGACCCATTACCGTTTCATCTACCGGCACCGATTCCAAGAAAGGTTTAAGGCGTTGACCATTTACCTTAAAGTCATTTCCATTCTTGGGGTCACTGATCTCAACTGCACCATGTGGAAACACTGTTTTTAAAACAAATGGCCCAGTCCATCGTGATTTCAATTTCCTGGGAAAAGATGAAGCCTAGAATTGTAGAGTAAGACTTTTTGACCAGGGACAAAGGTTTTTCTTATGATGTGCTTGTCATGAAAAATCTTCACTCTATCTTTAGTGATCCTAGCATTTTCATAGGCCTCATTTCTCAATTCCTCCAATTCGGAAATTTGTAATTTCCGAAGGTCACCGGCCTTAGTCAAATCGAAATTCAACTGCTTGATTGCCCATAAGGCTCGGTGCTCTAACTCAACGGGCAAGTAACAAGGTTTTCCATAGACTAACCTATAGGGAGACATGCCTAAAATCGTCTTGAAAGCGGTCCTGTAGGCCCATAGAGCATCTACAAGTTTTAAGGACCAATCTTTCCAGTTTTGGTTCACAGTTTTCTCCAATATAAGTTTGACTTGTCTATTTGAAACCTCAACTTGCCCACTGGTTTGAGGATGATATGGTGTGGACAACTTGTGAGTTATGGCATACTTTCGCATAAGGGCTTCAAAAGATCTATTGCAAAAGTGGGTGCCATTATCACTGATGATAGCACGAGGGGTTCCGAAGCGAGAAAAAATGTTCTCTCTCAAAAACTTTATGACAACTTTGTTATCATTAGTTTTACAAGGAATGACTTCTACCCACTTGGACACATAGTCCACAGCAACCAATATGTATTGGTTCCCAAATGAGTTAGGAAATGGACCCATAAAGTCGATGCCCCAAACATCAAAGAGTTCTATTTCTAGAATTGGGTTGAGGGGCATCATATTTCGATGAGAGATCCTACCTACCATTTGGCATCTAGGGCACGTCTTGCAGTATTCATAGGCATCCTTGAACAGAGTGGGCTAATAAAACCCGTTTTGTAGCACCTTTTCAGCAGTCTTGCGGGGACCAAAGTGTCCACCGCATGCAAGTTCGTGACAAAAGGACAGAACACTCCTAACCTCCTCATCGGGAATGCATCTCCTAATAATTTGGTCGGAACAGTACTTGAAAAGATACGGCTCCTCCCAAATGAAATACCGGACTTGGGATAAGAACCGGTAAACATCATTTTTGGACCAATGAGATGGAGTTTGGTTTATGACTAAGTAATTTACTATATCAGCAAACCAAGGTTCCCTAGAGATAGCTAAGAGATGTTCATCAGGAAAATCCTCATTGATGGGTAATTCGTTGCATGGAGAATTGGGAATCCGTGAGAGATGGTCAGCAACGACATTTTCTACACCTTTCTTGTCTCGAATTTCGAGATCAAATTCTTGAAGAAGGAGGATCCAACGAATGAGTCGGGCCTTGGCATCCTTCTTCATCATGAGATACCTAAGTGCAGAATGATCGGTGAAGATGGTAGTTTTGGACCCTAGTAGGTAGGGACGAAACTTCTCTAAGGCAAACACTACTGCCAAGAATTCCTTCTCGGTCGTAGTGTAGTTCAGTTGAGCGTCATTGAGAGTCCTACTAGAGTAGTAGATCACATGCTGCTTGTTATCAATACGTTGTCCTAGGACAGCGCCTATGGCAAAATCAGAAGCATCGCACATAATCTCAAACGGCTTAGACCAATCCGGTGCAGATATGATTTGTGCAGAAATCAGCTCTCTCTTAAGCTTCTCCCAAGAAGTGATGCAGTCAGCATCGAAAGTGAAGGACACATCCTTAGCTAACAGATTAGTCAAGGGCCTAGCAATTTTGCTAAAATCCTTGATAAATCTTCGGTAGAAACCAGCGTGTCCTAAGAAGGATCTAATGTCCTTAACGCATTTGGGCATGGGAAGCTTAGCAATAACCTCGATTTTGGCTCTATCCACTTCTATTCCTTTCTTGGATATTTCATGACCCAAGACAATTCCATGTTTCACCATGAAGTGGCATTTCTCCCAGTTTAGTGTCAAATATTTTTTAGCACAACGTTGGAGGACAGGTTCAAGATGGTGGAGACATTGAGTGAATGAATCTCCGTAGATGGAGAAATCATCCATGAAGATTTCTAAGAAGCGCTCTACCATGTCAGAGAAAAGACTCAACATGCAACGTTGAAACGTTGCTGGGGCATTGCATAAGCCGAATGGCATTCGACGATAAGCAAATGTCCCAAATGGACAGGTAAACGTGGTCTTTTCTTGGTCCTCAGGAGCGATAGGGATCTGGTTATAGCCCGAGTAACCGTCCAAGAAGCAGTAGTACTCGTGACCCGCTAAACGTTCAAGCATCTAATCAATGAAGGGAAGTGGAAAATGGTCCTTACGAGTTGCAGCATTCAGTTTCCTATAGTCAATGCAAACTCGAATCTTCGTAGGAAGTCGAGTTTGAACCAACTCTTTGTTCTCGTTTTCCACTACGGTGAAACCAGATTTCTTTGGGACCGCGTGGACAGGACTGACCCATTGGCTATCCGAAATGGGATAAATTATCCCATTGTCTAAGAGTTTTATGATTTCAGCATGAACAGCCTCTTGCATAATAGGGTTTAACCTACGCTGTGGGTCTCTCTTGGGTGTGGCATCTTCATTGAGATGGATGTGGTGTTGAACGATGGTTGGACTTAATCCCTTAATATCAGTCATAGTCCACCCGATGGCTTCCTTATATTTTCTTAGAATATCTTTCAAGTCTTTTTCTTCCCCGTCATTTAAATGAGAGGCAATGATGATGGGAAATGTCTCTTGTTCGCCTAGATAGGCATACTTGAGATGTGCTAGAAGGGCTTTCAATTCTAAGGAAGAGGCAGGCTCACTAGAAGGACTAGTCAAATCTGTTGGCTCCATTATAGGTGAAATTGGGTTTGAAGCCCAATTCACGACAGAATCTACCACCTGATCGAGATTAAAGTCATTAGACTCTAACTCGAAGTCAATCTCCATTTCTGATTCCAATTCTTCCCCGTGTTCACTTGTCAAGTTCTCAATTTGGTTTACTTCAAAAGTTTGGTCCTCGATGTCACGGGGTTGTTTTCCTAGATGGAAGACATTGACTTCTCTAGTCATGTCTCCAAAGGTTAACCTCATAGACCCATTCCTGCAATTGATGATGGCATTAGCAGTGGCAAGGAATGGTCGACCTAGGATGACCGGAGTTTGAGCCCTACGATTGGAGTTGGACACAGGTTGTGTCTCCAAAACTATGAAATCGACAGGGTATATGAACTCTCCTACCCGAATCAGGACATCGTTAATTTCCCCTTTTGGAACTTTAACAGAACGGTCAGCCAGTTGGATGGTGACTCGAGTTAGACTAAGGTCACCCAACCGAGTTGTTGATAAACAGAGAATGGAAGCAAGTTGATACTTGCTCCCAAGTCAAGAAGTGCCCGACTAATCTCGGCTTGTCCTATTGTGCAGGCAATGGTAGGGCTACCTGGATCTTTGTACTTGACAGGGATAGGACCCGAAAATAGCTCACTAATATTAGTGGCTAGGAAGACTTTCTTAGGAACATTAGTCTTTCTCTTCTTGGTGCACATGTCCTTAAGAAACTTAGTATAGGAAGGAACTTGTTGGATGGCATCAAGGAGTGGCACATTTATTTTCACTTGGTTAAACATCTCGATTATCTTGTCCATGTGCGGGTTTTGCTTGTTGTTTTTCAGCCTATTAGGAAATGATACTATAGGCTGGTGCACCTGGCTGGCTGACTTGTCTTTTTCAGACTTGTCTGAATTGGAAGAAATTGGATTGGATGAGGTGGAAGCTTGATTGTGGTTGTGCTGAATAGGATTGGTGGGTGTTGACACTTGGTTATCAATTTTCTTTCCTGACCTCAATGTATGCACAACATTACATTGATTGAATGAAGGATCCTCAGCCAGATGAGCTTGTTGGGAATTCCTCAGATTGGTGATTGGCTGACTAGGCAGGGTACCCTTTTGTCTCTCATTTTGTGGGTTGGCCAGTTGACTCATTTGAACTTCTAGCCTCTGAATGGTTTGCATGAGAGAGTCTTGGTTTTTCATATATCTCTCCATGTTTCTCTCAAAGTCAGTCATTCTTCTTTCCAATTGAGGATTATGGAAGGAGGATTGTGGAGCTTGGTTAGGAAAGTTCTGTTGATAATTTGGAAAGCTTGGTGGATGGTTGGGAGAATTATTATGGAAATTGGAGAAGTTGGGTTGATGATTGGAAGAATTGTTACCATGATGGAAGTGGTTAGCATGATTGGATCGTGAATGGTCATTGTTGTTCTGGCTCCATGAGAAATTAGGGTGATTTCTCCAGCCGGGATTGTACGTTGGAGCGTAAGGATTGTTGTTCGGCTTTGAAAAGGCTGCATTCATCGGTTCGTGATAGGATTGCTGAGCCTGAAACACTGGGCATTCCTCGAATACATGGTTCATGGCTTGACAGTAAGTGCAGCCCGGGGTGGAAATTGGTTCGGGCTGACTTGATTGACTGGACTAGGTTCTTTCGTCTCTAGAGCTTCCAGTCTTCTGGCTAAATTAGCTAACTTAGCCTCATTAGCGATGGACGATTCTATGGAGTGGAGACCTCCTTTTGAAGAGATGGAGTTAGGATTCTTATGGGTCTCACTCGCAGATTCCTGTTGGATGGTTTTCTCAGCTAAATTTTCATACAAATCCCATCCCTCATCTTTATCTTTCTGCAAGAAACCCCCTTGGCACATACTTTCTAAGAGGGTTTTGGTGGAATAGTCTAAACCGTCATAGAGAATTTGGCATTGTCGCCATTTCTCTATTCCATGGTGTGGACATTGGACAAGGAGGTCTTTGAAGCGTTCAAAGTACCTCTAGAATGGTTCACTAGGCTCTTGCTTGAATTGCATGATCGTCTTCCTAATGAGAGCAGTTTTATGGATAGGATAGAATTTCTTCAAGAAAACCTTGATGAAACCATCCCAGGATGTGATGGACTGGCTGCTAAGCTGTAGAGCCACTTTTTCGCTAGGTCCTTAAGTGCGAAAGGGATAAATCTCAACCTAATAGCATCGTCTACAAGGTGTGGGATTTTCATCATAAGACATACTTCCTCAAATTCTCTTATGAAGAAGTAGGCATCTTCGGACTCTAGACCATGAAATTTGGGGAGTGTGTTGATGAATTGAGGCTTGAGCTCAAAATTATATTCACCAACCGATGGAAGTGAGATGCATGATGGAAGTGAGGTCCTAATGGGGTAGAACCTATCCTGCAGTGATGTGGATTGAGCCATTACCGGATCTGGTCTTGGTTCAAACTTAGGTGGTGATGTGTTTCTAGTCAACCTAGATGAATTAGGGTCTCTCGACCACACTTGCATACACAAACACAATCACAATCACAACAAGTTCAAACAACAGTCAACAATAATAATCAACCAAGCCTAGTCTAAGGTATCCTTGACCTAGACAACTCCTAACTAGTAGATTGTCCACAAGAGGTAGAATGTAGACCTTGACCACAAGCTAATCAGCCAGGTCAGGGTAAGATTGGTGGGAGGTTTTCCATCAAAAGACGTTCCTTAATTAAGTAACCACCAATCTTCGGGCTTTCGGCTCTCAATCCCTTTCCTTGACACTGATTTTACAGGAGTCAATTTCCAACACTTTTCCTCTTCAGGATAATCTCCTATTGAGTTCGAGATGTCCCTAAGGACAACGTCTATCAAATTTTAATTAGGCTTAGGTTGTGTGTGCTTGGAGATGGTTTGTGGGCTAAGGAAGGGTAATGACTTCCCCACCTTATCTTGATTTGGGTTTTACCCTTAGAATTGATTCGTGCAAAGTGTGCAAGATATAGAAAGTAACATTCAAAAGCATATCACCCAAGAATGTTGCCTATGCTATATGCCATGCATACATACCTTGTCTCCAGCTCTCTTCAACAGTAAAGTAAAAAAATTGAAAAGACTTGTGCCTAGAATGCAAATGTCTAATCAATTTTTAACTTTCAACGAATCTTTTACTGTTGACTTAAAAACAGGGATGTTGGATAGAAACACAAGCACAAATATGACATATAAAAACTAAAGTTTTTGCGAGCAATATGTCCTGCAAAACAAAGTTTTTAGTAGTCCCAAATAATTTCAGATTTGCAAAGCAATTTCTTGAAATTCTGTTTCCTACTTTCGAGAGTAGGGGCACAGAATTTTCAAGTCTTCTTGGCAAAGCTTGAATGCTAGATCTTGATCTTCGAGTCCCTGAAACAAACACACAAAAGTTGTTAAAACAACTACACCGTTCCCTCCCCGGCAACGGCGCCAAAAATTGATTGCTAAAATAAAGAAACAACCAATGAGTTTAAGAATGTACCGTGTAGCTTGTGGCTAACGGGTCGTGTCCACAAGGAGGGATGCGATGGAAGCTTTTCGATGAGTCATTTTAAAAACAAGGAATTTGTGTTCGTTTTTTAGGAAAAAGAGAATGTAAGGAAAAGAGATGAAAAAGAGAAATTTCAACTTTCAGAAAAGGGTTTGGAGAAGGTGATTTGTAAAAAGCTTGAAGAGTTGTGGTGTTGGTTTATAATATGAAATCAAATCTGGGCTTACTATCTTCCTACTCAATTGTCATTCTTCTCTTAAAGTATTAAGTCCCTCAAGTTATAATTTGCAAAACTTAAAGTTGCTTTTTCTTTAGAAAGGTTTAAGTAAAGCAAATAAGATGCAGAAGGTTTGAGTCCTTTTTCTTCAAGAAAGAGTTGGAATCGGATATTAAAACATAAAGCGCGAAGAAGCAAGAATGAATTAAAAACGATTCACAAGAAGTTCAAGAAAGAATGGGGAATTCAACTATCCATACCCTCCTCATGTGCCTTCAAGAACACTTTCAAAAAGAAAGGCTTTTAAGGGAGGCATGCATATGAGTCATCGGGACTTTTTCTTTTAAAAATAGAAGAGAAGAAAACAAAAGAGAGTCGATAGCTAGCCCAGAAAAAGTGTTTAGTTACTCATGGAAAGCGAAGAAAATAACGATATAATATAAAGCATACCATACTGCAAGTGAAAGAGAAATCGGCCCGACTTTTGTATTGCTGTCACTTCAACCTTCAAGTACAAGCTCTCAGTCCTCTCTCTCACAAGTTTATGAAACTGGACTACAACTTAAAAAGCAAGATTACAACTTTCTTTCTAGCTAACAATGAACCTAGATCCTAAGAAAATAAGTGCAAAATTTAATACTAGTCTTCGCTGCCTTTTTCTCTGCTGAAAGAGGTATTTATAGCCAAAAACCAAAGAATCAGGATCCCGGGAACGTTGGGGGAGCAAACGCTCCCCCAACTGAAATTAGTTGGCCGCGGAAACGTGGCTTGGGCCGCGTTTCCGCGGCCCTGGTATGGCCACGTGGCCACACCAAGAGGGGGGAGCTTCCTGGTATGAAGGGCTTCTCGCATATCCTGCTGGTTTTCTAGTTGCTGCTTCAACCGCTGACTGAATTAGCTTTTGATTTTCTGGCTTTGATTCCTCGATTCAAGGAGGATTTTTCTCACCCCTTGATATGCCAAGATATAGCCTAGACTTCTTCACTTCGAATTTATTCTGAATTAATTCAGAATAAAGTGGGCTTTTGGGCTTGTTCCTCATTTATTTCCTTGAGCATTTGGGCCTACATTTAGCAAAGAAAAAAGACACTTATTAATATCATTTATTAGCAAACAAGTGTGGTAACGTGACAACATAAATGCAATGTATGTGACAAATCATCACCTCACCCTTACATTTTTACTCTTGTTGTCCAATGATACCCAGAAATATATAGATAAATTATTAGAATCTAGTCCCATTAAATTTTCATTATTGTATATTGACTTTTTATTAATCGATAAGAATCACATTTCAAATTTGAGTGTTCCGCCATGTGCATGCATGTCCTGTTAGTTCATAGGCCACAGCCCGTTTACTCAAGTGGGCCATGTAAAATGGGACTAAACTAGTGGGCCCCTACAACCAAACCCACCTGCTCAGTTGGGCCCAATGAGAATCTGACATACTGGTGGTATGTTCACCTCATGCATAATTTGTGTACAAATGAAATTTGTTCGTTTTATTTTATAACAAAAGTACTGAATATTCAAGTAGACAAATTGCCTCCATAGATATCTTTACTTTGAAACAAAACCATTAGATATGTTATATATCCACATGAAATATGTTCTAATTGAGAAGATCTATCAACCTGAATCGAAGAGAAAGGTTTGTTTCTTTTCATTCTTCAGTCAAACTGATGATTCAAAACAAATAACCACTACCATTTTAGTGTTTAATTTTTGAATTAATATACTGAATGGTTCTTCTTAAAAACACAAATCATATGTCAAATCCTACTGACTAGTGAAAAAAGGAAAATCGCTAATGAAATATGTGATAACTAGTAAAGAAAGAGAATCCCTGACCCTCAAAACTAATCTAATTGTACAAAAAAGTCAAAAATTTCAGCTTCAATGAACAATTTGAAGCATGATTCCTCTCCTCCTCTGAACATACATTACATAGGTTCATCCATTCTCACACGTGGACGTACTATCTGCTGAAAGGCAGAATCAGATGCATTCTTGTTATTCTTTCTTTCAAGAGCCCACTAAACTCAAATAGATATCTTGTCTTAGATTGAGCAATAAGTTGGTCACTGATACTAGTCCTTAGGCTTTATCTAGAATAAGGGATGCTGAAATTTTCAAGAAAAGGTCAGAGGATAGTGATAATTATGATCCATAAGAAATGGAATAAATACTAATACAATCTTTGTGAGACCTTTTGTAATTGTTGATTGATTGATAAGTTTATCCTTCTCATGTTCATCTCATGCCTACTTTGTGAGCAACTGAAGTTTGTTCATTTCATATTAATTTTCATATTAATGATTAGTGAAGTATTCCCTTATTGCTTCTTCCTTTTGCCCAAAGCTCTCAAATTGGTAATCTACTATCTTTAAGCTCAAATCTAACTCACGAGTATGACATACGAACGGCCAATCTCCAATAATAAGATTTTGTAATTGTGTATTGCATAACATCTATATGTTAATCTTGTTAGTTAGATTCAAGTCGTAAAGTAGAATGTAAACTATATAACTTGCAATAAACTGTTATGAAAAATTTACCTACGGGGGAGGAAGGTAGCGACTGATCGGAGAGAGCTGGGGAGGTAGGAGGAGGGAGGAGGCGCGGGGGGGGCACGAGGGAGGAGGGGCGGAGGAGTAGGGAGGTGGCCCGGGGAGGGGGAGGTAGCCGGCGTATGAAGGGGGGAGGTGCAAGGAGGGGGCAGAGGGGGAGGGGGCGGGGGGAAGAGTGCGGGGAGGGGGAGAGGGAGGTGGCCGGGGAGGGAGGGGGAGGGCTGGAGAAGGGGCCGAAGGAGGGAGGGGGAAGGTGCAAGGGGCGGGCCGAGGGGAAGGGGAGGTGGCTGGGGGGTTGGGGGTTGCGGGGAAGGGGAGGTGGCAGGGGGAGGGAGGGGGAGGGCCGTGTGGAAGGGATTGGGACGCCGGGGAGAAGGACGCCAAGGAGGGGAGGAGAACGCCAGGGAGGGGGAGGAGTTTTTGGGGAGTGGAGAAGGAAGAGAGGAGAGCTCCAATTGAGCCCTAAATCGCATCAATTTGCATTGAAAATATTTTCGACGCAAATTATAAAATATTGCGTCGAAAACATAATTCGACGATATTTTTTGACGCAATATGTAAAATATTGTGTCCATTATTCGACGCAATATGTCCCGGGATTTTCCACCAAAAATTCCCGTGGGATTTTATATTTTGCATCAAAATTTGGACGCAATGTTTTACTAGTTGCGTCCAAAATTCGACGCACACTTCCCGAAAGATTTAAGCCAAAAAAGTAGCAGGGATTTTTCAATTTGCGTCGAAAATATGACGCAATTTGTTGTTTATTCATATTTTTAATTAGTGTTGTCTTTTTTTATATTTGCATCGAATTTGCCACAACTAGACGTAAATATTGCGTTAAAATTGTTTTCGATGCAATTTTTTTCAGCTGCAAACTAGCAATTTTCTAGTAGTGCTCGAGGTCAAATTCTTGCAAAAAAAGGATCCATCGAATGAGTCTTGCTTTAGCGTCCTTCTTTGCCATCAGATACCTCAGCATGAAGTGGTCCGTGAACATAGTTATTCTGAACCTGAGTAGGTATTGTCGAAAATTTTCTAACGTGAATACTACGGCCAAAAATTCCTTTTCTATCGTAGTGTAATTGAGCTCTACGTCGTTCAAAGTCCTACTCGCATAATAGATCAATGCACTGTCCTAGAACAACACCAATAGTAAAATCTGAAGCATCACACATAATCTCAAATAGTTTTGTCCAATCAGGTGCCGATATGATTGGGACAGAGGCAAGTTCTTTTTTTAATCTCTCCCACACTTTTAGGCATCAGTCATCAAAATAGAAGGGCACATCCTTTGCTAATAGATTAGTCAATGGTCTAGCAATCTTGCAAAACTCTTTGATGAATCTTCTATAGAATCCAGCACGTCCTAGAAAAGATCTAATGTCTTTAATGCATTTCGGCTCGGGGACTTTAGTAATCACTTCTACTTTTATCTTATCAACCTTTATCCCAGATCTAGAAATTTCATACCCTAGGACAATTCCTCGTTTGACTACAAAATGACACTTTTTCCAGTTTAATGCCAAGTTTTTCTCAGTATATCATTTAAGAACTAATTCTAAATGATGCAAGCATTGGTCAAAATGTTGCCCAAAGGCCTTCCACTCTAGTTTTGATGATGATTAACTCATGAAGTTATGTGTAATAATAATCTTGTGATTTTAGTTTCAGATCATTAATCAAGATGTTAGTAAGTGATTAGCTTCAACAAAGATGGTTTGGAAGCTTTCACATAGTGATTCAAGAGCCCGAGCGACAAGATCATATATAGCACTCATTGGAGTCAAGCTCGGTGGATCACGAAGTTTTGGATCGAGTCGGCTTGGAGACGGCGCTCTACAAGAAGACATCGGTACCTAGTTTAGTTTGAGTTTTAAATCCATTTTTAAAGATTAGAATAGTATGATATGCTCAAATTCACAACACACACGTTTCATGTTTTGAATATTGGTTTTCGGTTTTTCCGTTTTTGGTTTAACCGATCTTGGTTTCATGAATAGATAGATCAAAATAAGTTTACATGGTTTAATGTATATTAGATTTGTTCTATATACATGCATGCTTCAACTTCTTAGACAAACTTAGTTTGATAGTCTATTTCATGTGTTTTATGTTTTGGTATTTTTAACAAAACATATTTTGAAATTAAAGACAAAAACATGGATATATATATGTTTCATGTATATAGGATTATATCCATATATATCATGTCTAAATGTTGTTTAATATCATGTTTTTGTATTTGGATAAGTCTTGGACAAAATGTATTTTCAATTCAAAAATCCAAGTTTTAGAAAATACAGTTTTTGATTTTTGGTAAAAATGATAAGACAAAAAATAATTTCAAAATGTTTGTTATTTGTGATGAAATTTTTATCACAAGTTTATATTTCAAAATAAAATGATAAAACTATTTTTGCGTAATTTTAGAGATTTTATGAGAATTTTTAGGATTAAAAATTACATGTTTTTCTGACCAGAACTGCTGCTGCCAGGCTAGGTCGGTCGACTGGACGGTCGACCGGACCAAGTAGCCGGTCGACCGTAGCGGTCAACCGACGTGCACGAATACGTGCACGCTGGCTTACCCATAAGCCGGTCGACCGCACGGTCGACCGACTGAGAGCAGGTTGCTCTCGGGTTTATCCCGGTCGACCGAGCGGTCAACCGGCCAGAGAGCCGTTGCTCTCTGGTTCTGGGGACGGTCGACCGGTAGCTGCCTACGGTCAAAAAGTGACCGTTGGCCGGTCGACCGATCGGTCGACCGGTAGTTCATTTTTGGCAGTTTCTGCTGCCAACGACTATAATTTTCTGGGGGCTATAAATACCCCATTGGAAAGAGGTTTTCTCTAAGATTTTGGGTGCTAAATTTTCCTGACTCTCCAGTGTTTTCACAGCAATCAAAAGAAGTTTTTGCGCTTTAAATTGAACAATCTATTTGGTGTTTTTGCTAGGATTTGGAAAATCAAAGAAAAGGGTTTTTGGGAAAAGTGTTTGATTCAACTTCTTTATCTTGGTTTCTAGTTTTTCCCAAGGATTTTCTTTGAGTTTTTGATTTCCATTCCTTTGATTTTCTCCACACTTGAGCTACATCTACTATCTTATTCTATAGGATCTTTGTGTGGGAAAAGAGATTGTTTGTGGTCTTTTGATCACCAAGTTGTAAACCCAATCTTTGCTTGGCTTTGTGCTTTTCCCTCATTGTGTTGAGGAGGTTGTGCATTTGGGTTGTATCCCTCAAGTGGTGAGGTGATCCTTGTGTACCTTTGTGCTTATCCCTCAAGTTGTGAGGTGATTGTTGTTGGCTTGGTGTTGTACCTCAAGGAGGAGGTTGTGTTTGTAAGGAGAGGAGTTGGGTATTCCTTGTGATTGTATTGCCCCAAATCCTCGGTAGAGGTTCTCTTTGTGGGAGTCCTTTGCGGACAAGCTAGTGGACTAAAAATCCTTCACGGTGGTGAAGGCGGGGATGTAGAGCTGGGTGCTCGAACCTCGAAACATATCTTGTTGTTTGCAATTGATCGCTTGGCTCTTACTCTCTCTCTATATTGTGCCTTGTATCAATTCATATTGTTCATTCATATTTATTTGCTTGTCTTGTTTGAGTGTGCATCTCTTGTTATTTGCAATTAGTTTTTTAAATTCCGCATTAAGTTCATTAGATTAGCATTATCACCTATTCACCCCCCCTCTAGGTGATTTCACAAAAGAATCTCCATAAATTGAGAAATCGTCCATGAATATTTTAGAAAGCGTTCTACCATGCCCAAGAATAGGCTAAGCATGCAATGTTGAAACATTGCTGGGGCGTTGCACAACCCCAATGGCATTCTGCGGTATGCAAATGTTCTAAACGGACAAGTGAACGTGGTTTTTTCTTGATTTTAGGGGCAATTGAGATCTGATTGTACCTGGAATATCCATCCAGGAAATAATAGTATTCGTCCCAGCCAGTCTTTCCAACATCTAATCAATGAATGGAAGAGGGAAGGGGTCTTTACAAGTGGCAGAATCCAATTTACAATAATCAATGCAAACTCGAATCTTCATGGGAAGATCGGTTTGCACTAATTCTTTTTTATCATTTTCTACCAATGTAAAACTAGCCTTTTTAGGCACAGCGCGGACAGAACTAACCTATTGACTATCAGATATGGGATAAATGATCTTATTGTCTAATAGTGTGAGTATTTTTACTCAAACGGCTTCTTGCATTATTAGGTTAAGCCTACGCTGTGGGTCGCATTTCAGTTTGGCTGCTTCTATTAGATGGATGCGGTGTTGTACTATTGATGGGCTAAGTCTTTTAATGTCAGCTATGGTCCAACCAATGGCTTCTTTGTTATCTCTCAACATGACAAAAAGATTCTCCTCTTGTTTGTCAGTTAAATGAGAAGCAATGATTACCGGGAGAGTCCCCTTTTCTCCCAAGTAAACATACTTGAGATGACTCGGGAGAGCTTTCAATTCAGAAAAGGGATTTTGTTCAGTTGAGAGTAAGTCTTTTGGTTCTAGACTCAAAGGAGTTAGAGTTGTGGCCCATTCTATCGCAGAATCAATAATTTGGTTGAGATTGAAGTCATCCGACTCCAATTCAAACTCACATTCAGGTTCATATTCCAATTCCTCCTTATGTTCAATCGTCAAGCCTTCTATCAAATTCACTTCAAATGTTTGGTCTTCAAAATCTTGCGGTTATTTTCTCAGGTAGAAAACATTTACCTCTTTGCTCATATCTCAAAATGTTAAACGCATTGAATCATTCCAACAGTTTATTATTCCATTTGTTGTGGCAAGGAATGGTCGACCTACAATGATCGAAGTCTGATATATTGGATTCAAGACGAGGTGTATTTCCAGCACGATAAAGTCCACGGGGTAGATGAACTCCCTGATCCGAATGAAAACATCAATTATTTTCCCTTGAGGATTTTCACTGATCGGTCAGCTAATTGTATTGTTACTAGTGTTGGATGGAAATCGCCCAACCCGAGTGTTGATACACGAAAAAGGGGAGCAAGTTGATACTTGCTCCCAAATCAAGCAGTGCCATGTTGATTATGGTCTGTCCTATGGTGCACGCGATGGTTGGACAACCAGGATCTTTGTATTTTACAAGAATGGACCCAAACAATAATTCGCTAATGTTTGTAGCGAGGAAGACCATTTTAGGGACATTGATTTTCCTTTTCTTGTTGCACATATCTTTTAAAAATTTTGCATATGAAGGCACTTGTTGTATGGCATCAAGAAGTGGCACATTGATTTTTACTTGATTGAACATTTCTAAAATCTTTTCCATCTGTGCATTAAATTTGTTGCTTTTTTAGCCTATTTGACAAAGGTACTATAGGCTTATTCACTTCTTCAACTGACTTCTCTTTTTCATTTTCTTCAGACTCTGAAGTAGTTGGATTGGAATTTGCAGATGTGGAGGCTTCATTTGAGTTTGACTTTTGTTGGGTGGTAACTGGTGGTGAAGAACTTGATTATCCACTTCCCTCCCTGGTCTTCAGATATGAACAAACGTCGTATTGGTTCGGTTATGAATCTTGGGCCTCATGAATTGCAAAAGAGTTCTTGAAATTAGTCAAAGGTTGGCTTGGTAAAGCTCCTTTCTATGTTTCACTAAATGAGCTAGCCTATTGACTAATTTGGACCTCTAGCCTATTGATGGCCTAATTATGACTGTCCATCATTGAAATTTGGGTTTTGGATAGGGTTTTCATGGCTTTTTTCAAATCAATCATTTTCTCTTTGGATGAGGATTTTGGAAAGAAGGTTGTGAGCCTTGATGCTGAAAATTTGGTTGAAAGTTTAACTGAAAATTGGGTTGAAAGTTGGATTGATAATTATGAGCAGGAAATTGGTTGGCAAAATTCGGTCTGTGCTGCTCATGATTATTCTGAATCCATGAAAAATTGGGATGATTCCTCCATCTCGGATTGTAAGGCTTGGAGTATGTGTTGTTGTTAGTCTGAAAAATGTTGCATTCATATTTTCCGGTAACATTTGCTGAGCTAGATAAACTGGACACTCTTCAAAGATATGGTTCAACGCATGGCAATAAGTACAACCCGGATTTAGCATTTGGGGTTGGTTAACTTGCTTTACCGTGCTTTGCTCCTTAGCTTCTAATAGTTCTAGCCGTCTTATAAGTGGAAATGTTTGGCTTCTGCAGCTATAGAGGATTCTATTGAATGGAGTCCAGTTTTAAAAGTTGTTGGATTCTAATTCTTAGACTCATCTGAACATGATTCACACTGGATTATTTTTTTAGCTAAGTCTTTGAATAATCCCATCCGTGGTCCTCGTCTTTATTAAGAATTCTCCTTGACACATAGTTTTAAGGAGGGTTTTGTTAAGATAATCAAGACTGTCATAGAGAATCTGGCATTGCCACCACTTCTCTATTCCATGGTGAGGACACTGGGCAAGTAAGTTTTTAAAGCGCTCAAAGTACTTCCAGAATGGTTCATTATACTCTCTTTAAATTGCATGATGTTCTTTTGAATCAAAGCAGTTTTATGAATGGGGTTGAATTTTTTTCAGGAATACTTTGAAAAAATCATCCCATGTTGAGATCGAATCAACCGCTAGACTATACAACCACTTGTCGGTTAGTACTTTAAGTACGAAAGGGATGAACCTTAGTCTTACGGCGTCTTTCCCCAGCTGTGAAATCCGCATCATCAAGCATACTTTTTCAAATTTCCTGATGAAGAAGTATGTGACCTCAGACTCTGGACCGTGGAATCTAGGAAGAGTGTTTATGAATTGGGGTTTTAACTCAAAGTTGTTACCATTTGCCTTGGTAACCGAATGCTGGATGAAAGTGATGTTCTTATGGGGTAAAACTTATCCTGTAGAGACACATGGTTCGCCATGGCTGGAGTAAACTCTGGTGGTAATGCAAGTGTATACGGAGTATTCCTAACTAATCTTGATGAGATTGGGTCCCTTGATCACTCTTGCATGCAGATTCACACCACAATCAATGTTCGGACAACAAACAAATAAAATTAAAAGAACAAACAAAAAGAAAGGGAAAATCACCAAGCCTAGTCTAAGGTACCTAGACCTAGACGACTCCTAACTAAGCGATTACCTGGGGGAGGTTATTGTATGACTATGACTACGAGCTAATCGGCCAGGTAGGGGAAAAATATGGTGGGAGGTATCCGTGCGTAAGCAACTGGCCTTAATTACGCCAAACTACCGGATCTTTGAGGCTTAATCTATTAATCCCCAATCTTCGACACTAATTTGGTAAGAGTATCGTTTTCACAAGTTTCACCCTCGATCAATCTCCTATTGAGTCTAAGATTTCCATAAGGGCCAACGTCTATCAAGTTTTAATTAAGACTTGGGATTGTGAGTGCACTTGGAGATGATTTTTGGGCTAAGCGAGGGTAATGACTTTCCCACCTTATCTTTGGATTTTGCCCTTAAAGTCAATTATTGTGCAAGTGTACAATATATTCAGAACAAAATACACGCAAAGCGAATAAATTAGCCAAGCAGTTGAACCTATTCTAAATGCAATGCGCATGTACCTTACTCAGCACTCTTCAACAGTAATTTAAATGAACGTAAAGACATGTGCCCTAAATACAAGAGTCTAAATCGATTTTTAAATTTGCAATAAGTTTTTTATTGTTTGTTTATTAGCAGTATACAGGGTGTGGCATACAAGAAAATTAATACTTGCAGAAATCTAGAATTGCAAAGCCAGCAACCCTGCAAAAAGGATAAATGAGTAGTTCAGTCAAATTGTCACGAAAATGTGACAAAAATGGCGTTTGTGCAGCAGATTTGAGGTTATTTGGTCTCTGCTTTTAAGAGCAGAGGCCCAAGACCACTTATGTGTTTCTGTTGCTCTTAGTTTCTTGATTTCAAGACCTGTACACAAAAATAGAGAAGAATCCTTTAGTCCAAAATAAAAACTATCACCCCTCCCCAGCAATGACGCCAAAAATTTGTTTGCTGGAAACCGGTGCACAAAAATGCATGATTTGAAATATGGAATGTGTGCTCAAAGTAGTTCTACTATTTTCTCAAAACTATCATTATAGCTAAGAAGCTAAACAAGTCGTGTCCATAAGGAGAGAAAGTGATAGAAGCATGCTTTAAGAAATCCTATAGAAGCATGCTTTAAGAAATCCTTCTTTTGTTTCAAAGAATTTTGAAGAAAACAAAAGAAAAGAAATATTATGAAGTATTGGTTGATGGTTTGGAAAACAAAATAAAGAAGATCGGCTCATAAAAAATGTGAAATAAAAATGGGATACAAAGTAAAATAGTAGAAATCGGTAGAAAACAAGTTATGGGAAAAAGAAAACGGTTTCGAGAACTTCAAGATAGAAAAGTGTTTTGAAAAAGAAAAAGGAAAATGACACAAGTTTTGAGAAGATGGTTTTAGAAAAGAAGTTAGAAAGTAAAGTTTGAGAAAAGTAAAAATAGAGTTTGCTTTTGAAATGGTGAAAGTGCATGGCTAACTTCCTACTAAGTAATCCCATTGATCGGGTGGAAAACCAGCACTTAAAAACATGTGTTTTATGAAATCAATGTAAAACTGTGTGTGCTAATGTTCCTTCGATACTTCCATTATAGCATTAGCTCAACGGATCGAATCCACAGGGACGGGAGGCGATGAAGCATTAACAGTTCTTATTCACATGTTATGTTAACAATTTCTTCTTTTTTAAAGAATGAGAAAAAGAAAAGAAATTCAAAAATGATAGGTAGAGAAGGCGATAAAAATGTCAAGTAAAAAATAAAAGAAAACTGGTTTGTGGAAAAATAAAAGCAAGAAAGTAGAAATGAAAAAGAAAGCGAAGTGATTTGAAAAGAGATTTGGAAAACAAAATGGAAAAGAAGATAAAGTTCGTGGTGACGAAGATGAAAACAAAGGTGAACAAAGAAGGTGGTGAAAACAACGATAAGAAAATTGATAAAATGGTTTTGAAATTGATTTTTAAAACAAGATAAACAGAAAGAGGAAAACTATGAAAAAAACTCATGGCTACTAACTACTAATTGCTCCACTAACCATGCTAACCTTTTAGTGATAGTTGTCTCACATGGATCCTTGGCCATCATTAATCCTTGGCTTCAAGAGACAATATAAAGTATGGCTCATAAGATTTCTCTTCACATTCAAACACATCCATTCTGTTGGCCCAAGGTTACAATCACCCGGTTTTATGGTTTTGATGATAACAAAACATATGTGATTATTTAGTACTAATCAAGTTCAAGTATTTAAGTATATTTCAGGGTTTAATGGATTCAAGGATTTTTCTTCCTCTAAAAGTTGAAGACTCAAGGTTATTCAAGTACGGGAATGAAGCTCAATGCAATCGATATCGCAAAAAGAGAAGCATGCTTGAAGATCTTGTAGTCACCTAGAGCCTTGTAAGATATTAGTTTGTTAAGGTGTAGAATATAGTTGTAATGCCCAAGAAGTTACACACACAAAAAATATACGATTTTAAAAATACAAGTTTTGATAGTATTGGTATTTAGCATATTTGGTTTTGATACATGTCTCATAATTTTTTCAAAATTTTAAATCAAGTTTAGAACATGCATTTCATCACCTATACATTGCTATTTTACTTATAAACTAATACAAAATATTTGGAAAAAATTTTGAAACTCAAAATATTTCAGAAAATCAGATTTCAGGCCAAGTCGGTCGATCGTCCGGTCAGCCGGTGCCTATGGCAAGCCATAATGGTTGACCGAGCGGTCGATCGGGCCTTTTGGCCAAGGGTCGTGCACGTTTGTGCACGTTGTCGATCTACCGATCGACCGACTGAAAGTCCTTTGCTCTCGGGTTGGGCCGGTCGACCGGGCCAGTCGACCGACCTTGTGTTTTTCCCTTTGAAGTGAAGGACGATCGACCGGGCTAGTCGACCAGAGCCAGCAGCTCTTTTTTGGATGAGATGTCGGACCGACAGTTTGCCAGTTGTCCATAATGGCTAGTTTCTGGATCTATTTTGTTTTTAGTGGATTCCAACTGGTATTTTTAGTTTCCAAGTATCTAAACACACCCCAAATGACCTGGTGTGATTAACAAATTATGTTTATCTATTGCTTATATATATGGGTCATTGGTTTTGATTTTGATACAAGAAGATAACACGATTTACAAGTTTTCAAGTTTGTTTCAAAAGAGAAAAGTTTATCTATCTTCCAATCTTCAAGTTCTATATTTCCAAAGATATTTTCAGTTGGTTTTGAAGCTCTTCTATTCTTTCTAACTGGATTTCATCTCTCACTTATCTTCTTGAGCTACACTTCATATTCTACTTTATAGGAAGTTATAAGAGAGAGTGTTTGTGATCTTGTTAATTACCAAGAGCTTTGTAATCTTAATTGGCTTGGTGCTACCTCTTGTGTAGAGGGTTGAGTGGTGGAGTTGTGTACTCCGTTCTTGTGTAGACCAAATTGTAAGTCCTTTGTGTAAGGTCCCTTTGTGGAAGATCCCTTAGAGAACAGTGAAATCCTTCATAGTGGTGAAGGCGAGGACACAGAGCGATGGCTCGAACCTTGAAACAAATCATTTGTGTTTGTGTTTGCTTGTGTCTTGCTCTCTATTACTTTTTTCTTTTCATGCTTGTGTGGCTATTCATCTTACCTAATATCATTGCTTGCATTTTATCCATCACTTTCATTATCGGCCTACACTCATCTCAACAAGGAGGCAATTGAGTTCCTCAACTTATTATCTAGAGGAATCTAGAGGAGAAGTTCTAGACCCCTTCACGGGAAATTCGGCATCAATTCTTGTTTTGAGTGGCCGTTTGCATAATTCATCATAAGTAGTTTTAAAATTGCATTTGATTAGGAAAACACCTATTCACCCCACTCTAGTTGTATTTCAACTGGTATCAGAGCTTTGGTCTCTAGATTTTGGTTTAACCACCTTAGAGAGATCCTACTTGCTAATCACTTCATTCAGAATTTCTTTTTCATCTACTATAATAAAAATAAATGAAGGTATTAAGACCCCACCCAAGTTTGATGGCTTTAACTTTCCTATATGGAAGGTTAAGATGCGTATTTTTATAATCCTTAAGAAGCCGGGTTGCAAAAGCCGTGACTAAACCCTTTAGTGTACTAGTGATGTGGACGCTTGGTCCGACATTGCCACTAAGGAGTTTGATGCAAATGCTAAGGCACACTAAGCCTTACTTCAAGCTTTGAATGATGACGATATAGTTAGGGTCATCCATTGCAAATCTGCCTATGAGATTTAGACACACCTAGTAGTCATACACGAGGGAACGTCACAAGTCAAGAGAGCAAAAATTGATCTCTTGCGTTCCCAATATGAAAATTTCACCATGCATGTAATGACTCCATTGATGACATGGTAACAAGATTCACTAAAATAACTAATGGTCTTGCTTCTTTACGTGATGCCATTGATAATGATTAAAAAGTAAGAAAGGTCATTCTTGCACTTCCACCCTCTTGCGAAGTCAAGGCTACTACATTGAAGGAGCTAAACGATAAAGAAAGATAGAGCTCATCGGTCTTATAAGAAACCTTAAGGCCCATGAAATGGAGAGGAAGGCAAGGGAAGAGATGGCACCACAAAAGAAGATGATGATCACTTTCAAATCCACTCTCACCATCTCCAACGATGATGATGAAGAAGAGGATGATGAAGAATTCTCCCTCCTGGTGAAAAATCTAAGGAGGATGCACAACAAGGCCAAATTTAACATTAGAAGAAGATGGCAAGGAAAAAAAAAGACAAGAAGGTCATATACTTCAATTGCCAGAAGCCGGGCCACATGGTTGCGAATTATCCGGAGACCAAAAGCAAACTTCAACCTCCAAGAAGCCCTACAAAAAGAAGACTCACAAAGCTACATATGACTCGGAGAGTAAAACCAATGAAGAACTGGATACAACACACGTGTATTTCATGGCTAATGATAACACACCTAAGATAACATCTGAACTCTCACTTAATAATTGTGAATTAACTATGGATCAATTGGGTGAGGCTTTTGAAGAGTTGTCTAACAACTATAATTTCCTTAAAAGAAATATTTAAAATAAAAAAAGAAAATGAAACTCTTCAAAATAAAATTATCACACTTTCCAAAGAAAAAGATGATTTATCTTCCACACTCTTATCCATACAAAAAGATTTTGATGCATATAAAATTTCATGTAAAGCAAAATTTTCATTAATTGATAAAAATAAGATTTCTATTTTGAAAGATAAAATTAGCTCATTAGGTGATGTGTTAAAAAATGTGAGTTTGATAAAGTTAGGTTGGAGGCAATGTTTCCTAAGAAATATACTACAAAGAAACATGTTCATGCTACACATGCTCATCATACTACACATATCCATACTCCTAAATCACAACATATACATACACATCATGCTAGACATTCTACACACACCAAGCATGCTCATACCCAACACTCTTATCATGCTTTTATATATAGTAGAGTTTATTCATGTACTTATTGTGACCGAAAGGGTCACTTAACCAAGTTTTATTTTAATAGAATAAATGTTTCTAATGACGACATTGGGTTTGAAAAGCAAAGGCTATAGGACTAAAGAAAAATGGGTACTAAAATCAACCAATTCGTTATTTGATGTAGGTACACACCAAGATTCTAAGATGTTGGGAGCGGTGGTATCTTGATAGCGGTTGCTCAAAGTATATGACTTGGATATCAATAATTTTGCAACGCTATCAAGGTGCCATGAAGGTGGCACCGTCACCTTCGGAGATAATTCCAAAGGAAAAATTATCGGTATAGGTAATATTAAAATTGGTCCATCCCCTTAATTGAAAATGTTGTTTTAGTTGATGGTCTAAAGCATAACCTCTTGAGTATTAATCAACTTTGTGATAGAGATTTTAAAATGATTTTTGGTGATTTATCTTGCAATGTTTTAGATAGACAAACCAATGCATGTGTGCTTTTCAGTTTTTGTGAAAATAATGTGTACATGAATGATATGTCTAATTTATATTGCAATGCTACATGTTTAAATATTTTTAATGAAGATTCTTGGTTATTGATTGGTCGCTAATGTTGCACATTTATTATCATATTCCCATACTTATTATAGAATAAACTCTGCATTGTCCTAATTAAATGTTTAATTTATTTGCAGGCCCATTCCTAAAGGAGAGTGAAGAGAAATGAGCCCAAAAGCCCACCAAATTCTGAATTAAATCAGAATTAATTCGAACTCAGTGAATCAGGACAAAATCAAGAGGTTGAAAACCGGTTGAGAAGAATCCTCTCAGAATCGATCGGTTGAAGCAAAGATCAACGGCTATTTCTTCAAAATCTCGGAGCTAAACTGCAAATCTAACCCAAGATAAAGATAGAACGAGATGCGGGGAGACCCATCAACAGGGTGTGGCCACCTGGTCATACCCTGGCCGCGGAAACGCGGCCAAAGCCGCATTTTCGCGGCTTGGTAAGCAAGTTAGGGGGAGCGTTTGCTCCCCCAATCTTCTCGGGATCCTGTAGGTTAGGTTTTTGCCTATAAAAGGCAGTATTTGCACTGAAAAGGGGACGACCATGCAGAGATAGGATTTAGCCAAGTTTTCCATTTCTTAGTGTAGGTTTTTCTTTTTCTTTTTCATGTAATTTTAGTTTTCATTTATGTAATTCAGAGGAGATCAGACTTTCATAGAAGAACAAGAATGAAGCTTGTGCTGAGAGTGACACCGGCTTAAGGTTTCTGTCTTTTCTTTTATCGTTATGAAATCAAATCTGTATTCTCTCTTTGTATGTACTTCGTTTTAGTTTTCTTCTTCTCTTTTCTACTTCACTCTTCTTTTGGTACAATTGTCTTCCAAGTGAGTCTAAAAGCATCGAAAGAGCCTTGCCTTTGCGAGTGCCACCGATAGCTCATGACGATGGATGTGAGTCTTTCTGTATCATTTCATGCTTGAGTTGTCTTGATGATGTAATATGGAAGAGACCAATAATCAACTCTTATAGGCTATGCGCTGATTGCCTCTATTTCAAGGTAACATCTTCGCTAAAGACTCAAGGTAAGTTTTTGGTAAAAAGAAGGTAAGTAATTATTTTTCTTTCTTTTCTTTTATTTCTGTAGATTAAATCACCAACACCACATCTTCCAATCTTTCTTTTCCAATTCATTTGTACATAGTCGTTTTTTGATTTTCTCCACCTTCTCATTCTACCGTTTTCTTTCTAACTTTAACATAACTCGTTTTCATTTTCATTTCTTTAAACAAAGAAGAACTTTCATTTGTCTTAATAAAGATTTCAATAAAAAAACCTTGAACGCTTCTATCGCTAACCCTCCTTGTGGATCACGACCCGCATAGCTACTTGCTATAGTGGTAAGAATTGAGCACTTGCACATCTCCATGTCGAAGTTCTAAAGTTTTGTATTTTGTGTGCAGGTTCAAGTTCAATTAATTTTTGGCGCCGTTGCCGGGGAGGGTAACGGTTTTTATTGAAATCTGATTTTTATTAAATTTTTAAAACTAAAACAAATTTTCTTCTCTGTTGCAGGTTACAAGTCAAAGAAAACAGGAAAGAAGACTTGTAGTGACATATAAGTGGTCTTGGGCCTCTGCTCTAGAAAGCAGAGACCAAGTACCCTCTGAATTGCCGCGTTTGCTCGGCCCTGGCCGCGGCTCCGCGGAAAGGAAGAGTTCACTACTAACTGTTTTTTTTGCAGGGCTGCTTGCTTTGCAAAAATTAGAGTTTCTGCAAACTTTATTTCTTGTATGCTATCATCAGGAACCTGCTAATAAACCAACAGTAAAATACTTGTTGAAAAGTTGAAAAAATTGATTAGACGTTTGCATTTTAGGCACGTATCTTTTCAATTAATTTACTTTACTGTTGAAGAGTGCTGGAGCAAGGTACGTTCGCATTGCATTTAGAATAGGACTCATCTGTTAGTTGATTTACATCGCTTTGAGTGAATCTTGTTTACATATCTTGTACACTTGCACAAACTGATCTTAAGGGCACCACCCCATAACAAGATAAGGTGGGGATTTAATCACCCTTCCTTGGCCCAAAAATCAGATTCCAAGCACTCACTAACCCGAGCCTAACTAAAAATGAGTAGACGTTGGCCCTAGGGACATCTCGGACTCAATTAGGAGATTATCCTAAGGGGAAAAGGTGTTGGAATTTGATTCCTGCCAAATCAGTGTCTAGGAAAGGGATTGAGGGCCGAAAGCCCGAAGGTTGGTGGTTATTTAATTAAAGAACGTCTTTGACGGAAAACCTCCCACCAATCTTGCCCTGACCTGGCTGATTAGCTTGTGGTCAAAGTCTGCATTAGACCTCCCGTGGACAGTCTAATCAGTTAGGAG
Organism: Agave tequilana; assembly: GCA_038442645.1. Classification (NCBI taxonomy): domain Eukaryota; kingdom Viridiplantae; phylum Streptophyta; class Magnoliopsida; order Asparagales; family Asparagaceae; genus Agave; species Agave tequilana. The sequence continues at coordinate 82,907 of JAVJIF010009097.1, read as the reverse complement.
TCGTCTAGGTCATAGGTCTACCCTAACTTAGGTTAGATTTTTTTTCTTTTTTGTTTGCTTATTTGTTTGTTTTTGTTTTTGTTCTATTGTGTGATATGGCTTATAATAACAATTTTTCCAATTTTAATAGTAATCTATATTACACACCAACTTCATTTTCGGATATTACCAACCCGGCATATCATAAGTTTAACCAACCTAGTATGCCGGATTGGTCTTATCCGAATCAATATAACCCATGTCCCCAACCTTATAATCATAATTTCCATGATAATTTCAACTCTTCACAGAGTCAATGGGGATTCACCTCCCCCGAGTCTAATTTTCAACCAACTTGTCTCTTTCTCCACCTTGTCCACAATATTTCCAAGATTCATACTCAGTTCCACTAGTCACAAATAGAAAACCATCAATTTGGAAATGAGTATGCGTGAGTCCATATAAAAATCACAAAATCTAATAGACGCACAATTTCACCATCAATTCCAAAATAACACTTCATCTTTTCAACAAGACTATGAACCCATCAACTATGAAAAGATGCTTGAAGCCATGACTCAGGCTCAAAATGCTCGTAATCATGACATAGATATGATGGTCCAATCTCTACGTTCCCACCGTCTGACCAGTTCTGATGTCACTAACCATTCTGTTAGAGCCGAAGAGTCATGTAGTTTTGGAAATCAAGGTTCCATTTCAGAACAATCAATTGAACTTGCCCAAACTCCAAATTTTAAAAATGATATTGACAGTTTGGCAAGTTATACTTTACCTGAAATTGAACTTGAGAATGATTATGATCATGAACCTCAACTTAATGATTCAATTCTACTTCCTGATTCAATAATAACTCTGGTGTTTTCACCTGATTTCAATCTTTTTCCCGAGTCAACATTGGATCCTGTGCCAATTATCATGAAATTGAATCACCCATCTTTAATGATCATATTGAACTTGACCAATTTTATACTTTTGAAAATCCTATTGACAAATTGGCAAGTTCTCATTTTTATGACATTGAACTCAATGAGAAATGTGATCTAGATTCTCAAATCTGTGATCCAGTTCAAACTCCCGAATCAATATTGACTCCTGTTTTGTTACGCGACTTGAGTAATATTTTAGAGTCAGTTTTGATTCCCATGCCTATCATTCTTGAACTTGAATTACCAATATTAAGTCACATTCCATTGTGGGAAAATAAAAGTGGACTTAAGTTTCAACTTCTTGACTTGGACCCACTTCCTGAACCAATTTCAACTTCTGAACCTTTACTTGACTTAAGTCACCTTCCTAGGTCGGTGTTAGTTCCTGTACTTCCTGAGTCCAAATCAATCATTCTATCTTTTCACACTCCATTCTGGGACGAGGTGGTTGACAAATTTGACTCCGAAATTAGTTATGAAATTTGGAAATTAGATGGGGTTAAATTTTTAATAAAAATCCTTCATGGATACATCATTTTAATGGGTTATATTAAAGAGATTTTTGGTGGGTTCCTCTGAATCCCAAGAAAAGTCGATTAGGCCGCATTTCGTGAACCAATCAGACCACCACCGGAACCACCACCCTAAGGTAACATTTTCCTTCCCTTTCTTCTTTTTCATGCATCTATGCATTAATTCATTCATTGAGGACAATGCATGAGATAGATGTGGGGGAGGGTTCTAACATAACTTAGGTTTTTTCTTTTTATTTAAAAAAAAATTTACATCTTTACTTTTAAAAACTTTTTGAAAAACAGAAACAATATTTTGACATATTTTTTGTAAGAAATTAAGTTAATTTTAAGGAATAGGAAAATCCAAATTAGTATTTCATAAACTTGGTCAAAATAAGATTATTTGTTTGATTTTTAGGGTTAGGAAGAAAATTTGTCAAAGTAATTTAGTCTTGATCTTTACCTTGATGAAATATGCACACTTCATACACTTACACGCTTAGGGTTCAAAAATAAAGATTCTTATGCCTTATAAAAAAATAAAAAAATAAAAATAAAGGAAAAAGAAAGAAATAAACAAATCTAATTATTGATTAGCTAGGTGCTTTGGCCTAAGTAAGCCTTAGTATTTATGCGAAAGATGATTAGATAAGTTTGAAAAGAAAAAAATATATATAAAAATCCTCTGATTAAGCTGGGTATTTGTGCCTAGTAAAGCATAAGTATTCACGCCTAAAAGAGGTTCATATAATAAAATCCTTAGTTTTGTGGCCTTGTTTGCTCGAGTCCTTAAGTCCTTGGGGTGTTTTCTCACCTGGTGCCCTAAGACCGTTTGGTTTGGGAGTCATCGATTAAAGGCTCGTTACATGGGCAGATTAGAAAGCCTAATAGAACTAAGGAATAATACCACAAAAAAAATAATATATATATATAAATAAGGCATAAGAGTTAGAGTTAATGAATCCTTAGTCAAAATTTTCACAATCACAAGGTGCATATGACTCAGGGTAAAGTAATACACTAGATGAGAAGTACAATTTGACTCCTTACTTTGATTGATAACAAATTTTTGAATAGAGACTAAGTTTAGAAATGAAAAATTCAGTTTTCCTATAACTTATAGATTACTTAAATCTTACAATTATATTTCAAATATTTTTCTCTTTCAAAATGCTTTTCGAAAATACTAACTCTTTATTTCTCTTTCTTTATGGATTTTGTGGGTGCAATCCGCTGAAAACCCTCACGAGACAAAACTCGTCCTCTAAGGGAAACCTAGAGGTTTAACGGCTTGTTGCACATGCTCAGTGCAATCGCGTGACCTGCGAAAGTGGTCTAATAATCCTTAGTATAGTTTTGTTGTTTTGCTCGAGGACGAGCAAAAGATAGGTATGGGGGTGTGATTAGTCGCTAATGTTGCACATTTATTATCATATTCCCATACTTATTATAGAATAAACTCTGCATTATCCTAATTAAATGTTTAATTTATTTGCAGGCCCATTCCTAAAGGAGAGTGAAAAGAAATGAGCCCAAAAGCCCACCAAATTCTGAATTAAATCAGAATTAATTTGAACTCAGTGAATCAGGGCAAAATCAAGAGGTTGAAAACCGGTTGAGAAGAATCCTCTCAGAATCGATCGGTTGAAGCAAAGATCAACGGCTATTTCTTCAAAATCTCAGAGCTAAATGTTTTCCATTATGTTTGCAAAGGGGAAAAACTTACAAAAAAGAGTTTGAGGAGCTAAATTACAAGTATTCTTAAAAAGATTACAAGTAGATCTCCTCAGAGATTCTGGAGAAGTGTGCCGATAGGAGTCTGGTCAGCGCGCGACCACTTTGTCCCTTTGACGATGCGAGCGATGAGATTCCCTTCTCGCCTAGTTTCGGGAATTAGAGAATAGAAGGTTGGTAGAACCCTCTTGCTGCTTCTCAAAATCGCCTTCAATTAGGAATTCCTTCTCGCCTGGTTCCGGAGATTCCTTGAGAGGAAAGACGACGTTAGGGTATCAACACCCTGGATAGAGAAAGCAATTCTCTAAAAGATCTCTGAATTCGAGAGCACACGGTGCTTTTTGAAGAAGTCTCTGCTTGTGGAGTCTTCTCAGAAAATTCGGCCCTCTCCCTTGTACTTCTGATGGGCTATTTATAGGGAGAGCAAGAGTATAATCGTCCCTTGAAAATATAGAAACAGATTGAATCGTATCTGTTTGAATCCTGAAAGTAGCCTTGCTGCGAGGCTAAGATCAGCTTCTGCGAAGCTAGAATTGGCAGGTCGGTTGATCTTCTTGATCCTTTTCATATCGTTGGAGGATTTTCCCTGATCTTCTTACTCGTTTTAGGAGAGTCAAGAGATTGTGGCAATCAACTGCCAAATTTGATCTTTGATTTGATCTTAATTGGATTTGATCTGATTGGACCGATCTCATCCGGAGATTTGATTGGTCAAAGGTTGACCATAGCAGACCAATGGCGGAGCTGACCGCATTGAGCTCGTAGCGGAGCTAGAGGCAGCTTCTGGCGAAGTCCAAAAGAAACCCTTTGGCGGAGCTGGAAGTCCTCTGTGGCGAAGTTGCAAGTTAGCTTCCTGGCGAGGCTTTGGATGGCTTCGAGGCGAAGTCGAGTGATATTAGCCTCTCAAGTGAGGCTATCCCTTTGGGCTCATGAGATGCTAAGTGCTAGCACCTTAGACCTGCTGAGGTCTGTTCAGAAACAATCCGGGTTCACTGTCTGCTTGCTGGATCAGTGGAGTCCAAGTTGCTTCCTTGTCCCTCGGATATGGGTGAAAACTGGTCTTCAGCTCGTCTGTCACATATCTTTTGTAAATGTCAACAAGTTTAGACATTGTTCGGACCAATAAGAATCTTATCTTTTTTAAGTGTCAACAAGACCCCCTTCAAAGTTTTCGAAAGTCTGCAATAGCTCAGACTTCGAAATACTTTGAACTGCTTTGATTGGTGGAGTGTGGGGTATGAACTTCGCCATGATGGTTGAGTTTAGCTTCGCTTTGAATCCTGCTTTGGGATGTAGATTCGCCGAGGAATCATGTAGACTCGCGTCTGGGTAGCTCCATATCTGGGCTTCTGGAGATACGTTCGCCCTGGAGCGTTTGTCGCTTTCCCGAGGCCAACTGCCATGTACCAGTTACGAGGAGGATTACTCCTTTCTTCATGCTGATCGAGGGAGATATTCTCCGATTTGCACGTTTTCAAGGGAGGATATTCCCTTTCTTCAAGGCGCCATAAGTGCCTTCATGAGGGAGACGTTTCTCCCTTTGCACGGTTCCAAGGGAAACCGTCCCTTTTCTCAAGGCGCAGTAAATGCCTTAAATGCGCTCGTGCTTCCACGCTTGAGGTGGCAGCGCTCAGGCCATGAGGCCTATAAATAGGACGCTTGAGGTCCTCTGAAGAGAAGCGATCTGCTCTTCTTCTTCTCTTCTCTTGGTTGAGAGAGATACTCAGATCTCTGGATTAGTGGGAATGCCCACTCTGGTTATTATCCGGCAAAGGACCGGTAAGTCTTGATCATTCAACGACTTCACCGATTTTAGGGAATTCATCTCCTTAATTTAGCTTTGACAGCTGCTTCAGGGATTAGTTTCCCTTGTTCTTCATCTTGCAATTGGCTGATCTGCAGAGAAGGATTTCATTAAAGCTTTCCAGCGAAGCTATCATTTTGACTTGATCAGAGAAAGATCACTATATGTTAAGTCCGCTACATAGGCAGAACTTGGGACCTGGTATCTTCAAGGTTGAGCCAGTCTTGCCATATAGGTGAGGCTAAGACTGTGTCCCATAGGATCAGTCTGGCTTAGCCATATAGGCGAGGCTAGGACTTGACGTTTGCTGAGCTAGCCCATCGTTGCTTGTGCAAGCGAGGCTTATCCTCTGCTTTAACTGAAATCGGATTACTTCGTCCCCAAAGAATCTGACTTAGTATTTTTGCAGCTTCTTCTGTGCTTAACTGCTAACTTGCTCCGATTTGCATTGCAGTGAGCCATGTTTGCCAGTCTGGTAACTTGATGGAAGAAGTCATGAAATTGCCTTATGCTTCCCCGGTTGAAGCTTTACTTTTAAGCAGAAGGAACAACTTGGGGCGACGGGTGTATGTCCCAGAGACTGTTGGCAGTCGCTCATCCGATATGATTCGTTCTGAGGTGAGGCTGGTAGCCGCTTTTTCGGAGATGATCCACTTTGGAAAGTGGACGTCACACTTGTGAGATCACTGACATCACTGCCAATTCGCATTATAGGTGATCTATCATGTTGGCGGCGATAAGTTCATTGCCAATTTTCATCAAGGGTGATCCAGCTTCCTGGTGGCAAAATCTACCATTATGTGGAAAATTATGGCCCTGTCCTTGTGGCACAACTGGTTACGGCCTTTGTGCAGGAGGAAGGCCTTTCGTGCCCAGTTGGTCTGATTTGGAAGCAGATAAAACCACTTGTATGCCTTTTGCGCAAATGATCCTGTTGAGCAACTGAATCTGTTGTATGAAATACAACTTTGATGTAGTATCAATGTACTTTTCCTTTTAAATTAATGAAAGTTCATTTTCTGCTCATCTGATTTTAGCCTGCCTTCATTGAGAATTTGGCCATAGCGGGGCTAAACTTTGTGCAGAGTTAAGGACAGGGTCCTTTTTGAATGAGCTTCGTACGATGCTGGCATATCGGCGAGCTGTGCCTTTAGTGGGCTAAGGCAATCTTTTTGGCGAAGTTCTTGATGAACTTGTGCGAAGTCCGCACTTTGGCTCATTGGCGAGGTTAAGCCTTAGTGGTTGAATCAGTGCTCTCGGGAAGGCGCTTTAGGCGGCGTTTCAAATTAATTTGAAACGACAGCCTGTACTGTTTACGAGGCGTCGTTTCAGGAGCTGATTGGCCTATAAAAGCTCGATCGGGCTGAGAAAGAGCAGATCTCTTTACTTGAAATTTTTAGAGACCTTTGACTCTTCTTCTTCCTCTTTCCTCTCCATTTAAAGGTTTGAAAGCTTCCGCAGCTCTTCAATAGCGCCTAAGAGACGAGCGGGGAAAGAAGTGGCAACTTCTGCAGCGGAGGGTCCTTCTCCTCCTCCGGTCATCGAGCGACCAGTCGCCGGTAAGGGACTTTCCATCTGATCAGAGACTGCGGTCTCTCTTTAAAGCCAATATTTGGCTATCAGAACGATCGAACATGATCTGTTTTTATTAGGGAATCCGTTTCCCTGAATTTCCCTCATTTTCTTGGACGGAGAACTAAGAACTGAACAGTTCTTGTCTAAGCTTCCGTACGAAGCTATTGCTTGGGCTGTCTTCGTCCTGTTGAGGAACAGGATACGGGTCTGTCCCTTTGATCATGGCCGTCAAGAAAGATTTTTGACCATAATGCCCTTTTGATGACGTCAGCCCTTAGGGCTATACCACTTTCTGCTTAAGCGAAGTTAATACTTGAGCATTTTCTGTAAAATGCAGACTTGTCCGCGAGATTAAGCTTTGTTGAAGCTATCACCTTGCCGGCTTTGCTCACTGGGCGAGACTATGCCTTGGTGAAATTTATGTCTTCATGTTCGCTTGGCTGGTGAACTAATCATAATTCGTTTTGTTCTTGCAGTGCACTACATTACCCGTCCCTTGAACAATCTGTTTGGGATGACCAGCGGAGTTGATGGCAATATCAGCTTGCAATTTCAAGGGCAAGCTTCTCTGTTTAGCGAGCAAAGATCCATCGTTCGAGACACGCTCATTCATAGTGGTGATCAATATACCACGAGGAGTATCCTGACCACAGCTCCTCTTGAAGACATTGACCGTCAGACTTATAGGAAGCCTGACTTCATGTTTGGGGATGCCGCGCCAGATCCTGATCACCAACTACATGCAGGAGAAGGGCAATGGATCTTCCAGTTGGACAATGAGAAGTTTTACCTTCCATCCAACAAGTGGCATTTCTCTCTGTCTTCCTTCCAGTGTGTGACACAGGCTCAGAAGATGGCATGGGATGTGAGCCGAAATACCGACTCCGTCCACATAGGGAGATTGATGCTTCAGTCCCCTGGTTATGCAAGAGCGGGGCCTCCTCGTTGCATAATGGGTCTACATCCTGGGAATGTGTCGCGAGACATCCCAGTGGGAGAAAATCCTGCAGTGGCGTTGACCTTTGGCAACCAATTCTGCAAAGTCAATGGGAACTATCCAGCCACTGACTTCAGGACTCCAGGCTGGATTCACCCTCCGAAGACGTGGTGGGTGGATTTGACTACCTACATCCTTGCTCATTTCGAGGAGGATTTGGAGAGGCTGAACCTTTATGAGGCCGTCGGGGCGACCTGCCACGGCATTGAGATGAATGTGGCGTGCTTTTACGCCATCTTTGAATTATATTGCCCAGCTTCAGGGACTTTCTTTACCCCTGTCGGCGAGTTGGGTATGGCCTTGCATGAGATGTGGGAAATCTCTGCTTTGCCTTTCGGGTCTCTCCCTTATGAAGAATACTTTCCGTGCGAGGCAGAGTTGGCTCTTCTGGAGAAGCAGGAGTCTGCCTTATTCGAGACTTATCGGGAGTTAATGTGCCACTTGCACATTTGTTCCGGCATCCATGGTGGCAGCAAGGGCACTTCCTGTAGCTTGAAGAGCTGGGGGAATTACTTGTTCCCGGATATGAGGAATGCTCCTGAAGCAGCACATTGCGGAGTTGCTGATGGGGATATCTTTGAACGGATGCAGATGCACCTTCAAAGGGATCTTGTCATAACTGAAGACGATGGTCCCTATAAGAAGGGTGATGTCCTTCGGAGCTTCCATCATCAGGCTCGTCAGCCTATGTCTCGGGAGGCACTGCTGGCCAGTTTCTTAACCGTCTGGCTGAAGAAATGCGTAGTACCATCTTCTTCGGGTGACATCGTTCATCCGAATATTTTGCTACCCGCCGTTCGTTTGGTCCATGGTCGCCGTCTGGGTCTTCTCCCGGCCATGGTATGCTGCATTCAAAGAGGCCTCCGTGCATTAATGGAGGCTTTTTGCAGGCCTCCAGCAACGAAGCGTGGAAAGGGGGCCATTTTGCTTTGTGACGGACCCAATCCAAGGATAGGTCTGCCCTACACCTATCTGATGGCGTGGTTCGCCTTACATTGTCCTTCGCTGATTGGAGCTGGAGAGGACCCTCCGCAAGGTGTTCGAACGGCGCTCCTCCGCCGATTCGAAGGACGTTCGTGGCTGAAGAAATACGTGGCTGAGGCCCATAAATTAGTGCGTCGATATGACGTTTACGGTCTCTTCCACTATTTCCCCCGTATTCGGGGTGCAGGATATGACGAGGAGTTCCGAGATGCGGGGGAAGGGCGGTCTTCCTTGAGCCGGGGAGTTTTTGAGTGGCTGGTCAGCATCCGGCCCTCACATTTATTGTATAGAAGCGGGGACACCTGCTATTTGGAGCCCTACGTTCCAAGTCGGTTTGCTCGGCAGTTTGGATATGACCAACTGTATGTGAGCAACCCTAATCCTGATTTGGCCTTCATGGGGAGTCTTATTGACGGGGCCCGTGCCTGGCGATTCTTTACTGCAGGCGGTACTGAGGCGCGGCTGCGTACGCCGTTGAAGAGTCCCAATCTTCTAATGACCCTGTGCTTCTGTCAGTGGTATGCCACTTCCAACTCCACACCCCTCGAATTCAAGGTCAACAGTTCTGGTGTGAAGTAATTTCTCAGCGGCTGAGACGGAAGGCTTCTGAGAAAAGGGAAGGCAAAAGGGTTCGCACCCTAGGTATAGAGGAGTTTGTTGCTGTGGAAGGCAGCGAGGCCTCAGATGCCGAGAGTCCTCGCTTCGAGGTAGGAGCGGGGGCTGAGACTCCTGCAACTGGCTCTGGTGTGATGGGGACGGCTCCCCCTCGTTGTGTAGAAGAAGTGGAGGAAGAGGATTCTGAAGTCCACTTCAAAGGAAAGAGGGAAGGTAGCTCTCGTAGGAAATCGTTGGCGAAGAAGCCCCGCCTCCAAACTCCTACGATTGTCGTAGAGGGTTATCCCTCTACAGCGATTCCTCCTACTGCCCCCATTAGCGGCTGAACCGTCGGTTGCTGAACCGACTAGCGGTGAATTTGCTCTGGGTCTGGGTAAGATTAACCCCATCCATATAATACACCTTTTTGCGTGTTCCCATTGACTTACTATCTACTTTCTAATGCAGGAGCTGAGGCGGCTGGAGAGCAAGGGGAACATTATGATCCCCTATTTACTTGTGGAACTGAAGCTGGTTCTTTTGCCCGTCCGGAGGAGTCCGGAGGTGATGCGGCCGTCATTGGTCCCTCGGGCGCTGGGACTTCCAAGGGAAGCCCTGTAGCGTCGAGCTCTGTTGAATGGTCCACAGGAGATTCGGCGAGCGGGCCGGTCATTCGTGTTGATTCCGCCAAGAATTTTCCGTTGGAGCCCATGGAGACTGATGCGGCTGCCGAGATGTTTGAGGCGACGTCATCTTATGGTACTGTCCTGACCTCTTAGCTTCTATTGCATGTTGTGTCCTGTCTAAACACAGTCTTGTTACAGGTGTTCGGCCTCAAGGTGCATTAGCTTCAAGGGAACCGGCTGATCTTCCTGGGGAGTCCAGGGGTGATTTGAGCACTTCGACCGCGGCGGATGCTGCTGTGTTGGATGCGCTATATGGCGACCTGCCCTCTTATCGGTCCAAGTCAGCCGAAGGACCAGAGGTTGAAGGGGCAGCAGTTCCGGAGGTGTCCTCACTCCCAACTATATCAACGAGTGAGGTGCCGACAATTTTGCCAAGTGCGGAGCTGAGGGTGATTACAAGCCCTACTTCCCCAACTCTGGTGGTTGAGCCTACTGTTCAGGAGATGGTTGCCAGCGCTACCTCAGCGGTGGCTAGCGCACTGATTTCCATGAAGACTCCGCAGAGATCACTGACAATCTGTCCTGCTGTTGATGTTCCCATTGCTCCTTCCACGATAGTGTCGACCAGGCTGGTGGATTTCTCTGAGGTTACCTCTCTACAAGAAGTGGCTGAGGTTGAGAACGATTATATAGGTGACCTCGTCGATAGCTTTTATAAAGGCTTAGGGCGAACTATCGACCTGGTTTTGAAGGGCTCAACTATGCCGTTCTCAAAGTTAAAGGTGGTCCTCTCCCGTGGCATCGAAACTATTCGGGATTTTGAGGGGTATCACCAGGCTACTGCTTTGGAACTCCTAGTGGATGAATTTGAGAAGGATGTAGAGGAATGGCGCCATCTCCGCTGTTCGGACCTGGAGTCTTTAGTTGATGAGCGGTTCGCGTGTCTTGTCGCTCAAAAGCACGAGGCCCGGCTTGCCGCTCAAGAGGCTGCTAAAGCTATCTCTTCTGACTTGAAATCCTTGGAAACAAGGCAGGCAGAGGTCGAAAATGCGATTGACGCCTCCACCAGTGCTCTTCTTGACGCTGAAGACAAGATTGGGAAGGCTGAGGAAATGATCAGGAAAGCAAATCTTCTTTTATCCAAGGCTAAATCGGTGCGTCTTGAAGAAACTACGCGACTTGAGCAGCTCAAGGCTCAAAATGAAGAGCTCTCACAGCAGGGATTGTCACAGAAGGCAACTTTGGCGGAGGTTGAAGCTCGTCTGACCCAGGCAATGGATTTCAATGAGGCCGAGCTGAGGTCGCAAGCGCTTGCCCAGGCTGCTGATGACAGGAGGACGAGGCTAGACTCCCTTGGAAAGCGGCTCAGATCTTATAGTGTGCGCCTGTAGCTCCATGTACTTTATCCTTTTGGAATGAATGAAAAAAAAAATTTCTTCTTTTCGAATCTCCAATCTTGTTCTTCTTTCTGAATTGCGATTCCAAATTGTATTGCAATTTCTTGAGAACATAGTTCTTGTTGGGTTGGATATTGAGACTTGGCTATCTGTCAGTTCAGAGGTCGCGATGACATAACTGGTTGAGACGCCACCAAGCCCGAAACCGGTCCTAGTCGGATAGAAAGATGAGACCTGCCTTTTGTAAATGTCAACAGGGCTCGGGGTTGAGACTTAGCTGTCTGCTGGTTCAGAGGTCGCAATGACATAACCGATTGAGACGCCACCAAGCTTCAAAAATTGGTGATACTTGTCTTTTGTAAATGTCAACAAGTATCGAGACCTGTCTTTTGTAAATATCAACAGGGCTCAGAATTGAGACTTAGCTGTCTGCTGGTTCAGAGGTCGCAATGACATAACCGATTGAGACGCCACCAAGCTTCAAAATTTGGTGATACTTGTCTTTTGTAAATGTCAATAAGTATCGAGACCTGTCTTTTGTAAATGTCAACAGGGCTCGGAATTGAGACTTAGCTGTCTGCTGGTTCAGAGGTCGCAATGACATAACCGATTGAGACGCCACCAAGCTCAAAATTTGGTGATACTTGTAATGTCAACAAGTATCGAGACCTGTCTTTTGTAAATGTGAACAGGGCTCAGAATTGAGACTTAGCTGTCTGCTGGTTCAGATCGCAATGACATAACCGATTGAGACGCCATCAAGCTTCAAAATTTGGTGATACTTGTCTTTGTAAATGTCAACAACTATCGAGACCTGTCTTTTGTAAATGTCAACAGGGCTCAGAATTGAGACTTAGCTGTCTGCTGGTTCAGAGGTCGCAATGACATAACCGATTGAGACGCCACCAAGCTCAAAAATTGGTGATACTTGTCTTTTGTAAATGTCAACAAGTATCGAGACCTGTCTTTTGTAAATGTCAACAGGGCTCAGAATTGAGACTTAGCTGTCTGCTGGTTCAGAGGTCGCAATGACATAACCGATTGAGACGCCACCAAGCTTCAAAATTTGGTGATACTTGTCTTTTGTAAATGTCAACAAGTATCGAGACTTGTCTTTTGTAAATGTCAATAGGGCTCGGAATTGAGACTTAGCTGTCTGCTGGTTCAGAGGTCGCAATGACATAACCGATTGGGACGCCACCAAGCTTCAAAATTTGTAATGGAATTTGGGAAGAGGTCTCGTTTTCACGAGAGAATCACTGTCATAGGTTTAATGTTAATGTAACAGCGGAATATATTTGTGGCCTTACCATTCTATGGATGAGAATTGGTAAGTGACTTTGGAGGTCTCGTTCTCATGGGGAGAAACGAGGGAATTGCTGTCATAGGTTTAATGTTAACGTAACAGCGAAATGTGGTCTTACCATTCTATGGATGAGAAATGGGTAAGTGACTTTGGAGGTCTCGTTCTCACGGGGAGAAACGAGGGAATTGATGCCATAGGTTTAATGTTAACGTAACAGCGAAATGTATATGTGGTCTTACCATTCTATGGATGAGAATTGGGTAAGTGACTTTGGAGGGGGAATCAAATGGGAACAGGTCCCTTAGGATTTTTAGCAAACCCCCAGCTGTCAACGGGTTTGATATGCCTTTACCAACTACCGTTTGAGTTGGGCTAGCCATGCTATTCCCCTCAGCATGATGAGTTGTCGAGGATTTATGTTGGGCTTAAAGGCCAACATTTTCCTCTATCCTTAATCGTTAAGGATGTCGGATTATCTGGTTAATATATGCATAACCTTGATTCTCCTTCGGGACAGCCAGTACGTGACCAGGTTCCTACTGGTTTATGGTTGTATTATCTCGCTTGGAGGAAGAGAAAAACTCTCTTTGTGTGTACTTTGGACACGAAGATCTTGATCAGAGGTGTAATGTTAACTTGATCATGAGAACAATCCTTGATTAAGGATAATACTTCTTTAAGAACTTGCCATTGATCGGCATCATGAGTAGGTCGCCATCTGCAGTCATGAGGCGGTATGCTCCGTTTGAATAGATTGTTTCTATTACAAACGGTCCTTCCCATTTAGGCTGAAATTTGCCCTTGGTCTTGTGCGTCATAATCATTGGTCGTCTGACGGCTAGAACCAGGTCTCCTTTTTGGAAGACTCTCTGTTTGACCTTCTTATTGAAGGCTTTTGAGATTCGAGCTTGATATAGCTCAATATGTTGCTGCGCTTGTAGCCGCTTCTCATCTAGGGCTTCGAGCTCTTGAAGACGTAACCGATCATTGTCTTCTGATGTGATTTTAGTGGTCAGAGCTACTCGCAATGACGGCATCTGGATTTCTAATGGGATGACTGCTTCGCACCCATATACCAGGGAAAAAGGCGTATTGCCTGTTGGTGTCCGAACCGTGGTTCGATAGGCCCAGAGACATTCACCGAGCTTTTCGTCCCAATCTCGCTTGTTCGAGGAGACAAACTTCTTGAGTAGCTTGATGATCGTTTTGTTGAATGCTTCCGCCAAGCCATTGGCGGCAGGATTATAGGCAGTTGAAGTCACATTCTGAATTCGGTATTTATCGCAGAACCGATAGAACACTTGGCTTATGAATTGGGGTCCGTTGTCGTGGATGATCCGCCTAGGGACACCGAATTGATGGATGACATGGTGTTTGATGAAGTTAACCACATTAGAGGTTTTGACTTCAGCTAATAGTATAGCTTTCGTCCATTTTGAAAAGTAATCGGTTATTGCGAGGATGAACCGGTGACCTTTTGTCGAAGAGGGGCTAATTGGTCCTACGACTCTATTCCCCATGCTTCAAATGGCCATGCAGTGACAGTCGGGTGGAGCAACTCCGAAGGCTGGTGTATGACGTCTGCATGGATCTGGCATGCTTTACACCTTCGTGCATATTGAATGGCGTCGGCTATCATAGTTGGCCAATAATATTCAAGTCTACGCAACCTGTCTTTAAGTTTCGGACCTAGCTGATGAGCTCCACAAATGCCGTCGTGCGCTTCTTTGAGCGCTTCCTGTGCCTCTGAATGAGAAAGGCAACGGAGGAGAACACCGTCATATGAACGACGGTAAAGTGTCTTCAAAGTTGGATCGTAGTAGAAATGGAGAGACCTTCGTCTGATAGATGCCGCTTGTTTAGGATCGTCTGGAAGCAGACCGTGCAAAGCATGGTCAATGAGAGGAAAGCGCCAGTCTCTTGGCTCAAGATCCGTGGAGGCATTATAGACTTCTCGAGTTCTTAGCATGTGCTTGGAGCATACAAGATGTCGAGTTGCGACTGTGAGGTGATACTCGGTGTCGGCTGGCAAGGCTAGTGTTGTTGCTAATGCAGCAAGAGCGTCCGCCTTGGTATTCTGGGATCGAGACACGTGCCCGATGTAGAAACCATTAAATAGGTTAGCCAATTCAATGGCTGTGTGATAATAAGGCACCAAGTCCTCGTGGCGTACTTTGTATTCGCCTTTAACCTGATTGATGATCAATTTGAATCGCCGTAAGCTTCGAGGTAGCGTACCCCCATTCCATGGGCAAGCTGAAGACCAATGAGCAGGGCATTATATTCTGCTACATTGTTGGAGCATGATTCCGTCAGAGAAAATGCTCTGGGAAGGACATGATTCTGTGGGGAGATAAACACAACCCCCACTCCAGCAATGATCTTGCCTTCAGGGCCTATTCGTGATGCTCCATCGAAGAACATCTGCCACACTTCATCCTCTGAAGTTACATTGGACTCGAAGACTTCATCTGGAATATCCTCGTGAAGTTTTGAATGTTCCGGAACTGGATGAGCAGCCAAGAACTCTGCCAGGGCCTGACCTTTAACCGCCTTCTGAGGGGTAAAGATCATGTCGTATTGAGACAAAAGAAGTGCCCATTTAGCCAATCTTGAATTCAGTGATCCTGGCTTTGTCATAAGGAGACCAATGGGTTCACTCTGGAGATGACATGTATGGTTTGGCCGACCAAATAATGTCGTGTCTTCTGAACAACAAAGACAAGAGCTAAGCACTCCTTCTCGATAGGATTATAGCGAGATTCCGCCCCTATCAGAGTCCTGCTTAGATAATAAATGGCCTGCTCGTGACCATTGTCGTCCTTTTGAGCAAGGAGGGCACCGAGAGAGTAGTCCATAGCTTTTACATAAAGCAAGAATGGTTTCCCTGATGTAGGGGCCATTAAGACTGGAGGCTTTGAGAGGTACCTCTTGATGTCTTCGTAAGCTTCCTGGAAAGCTTGATCCCATATGAAGGAAGCACCCTTTTTCATGAGTCGGGTGAACGGTTGACAACGGCCTGAGAGATTTGCAATGAATCTTCTGATATAAGCCAGCCTGCCTTGCAAGCCCCTGAGCTCTTTGAGGTTCCTTGGTGGATACATGCTCTGGATGGCTTTGACTTTGTCTGGGTCAAGATGAATCCCTTTTGATGTGACAATAAATCCAAGGAACTTGCCACTTGACACTCCCAAGAAGGATTTTGTCGGGTTGATTTTTCAGTTGATGAGCCCGCATTATGTCGAACATCGTTCTCAGGTCGCGAAGATGTTCATTCTTGTTGCGACTTTTGACGGCAATGTCGTCGACAAAGCATTCTAACGTTTTTCGGAGATGATCGCGGAAGATTGTGCTCATTGCCCGCTGATAGGTTGCTCCGGCGTTCATCAGTCCGAAGGGCATTACAGTGTAGCAGTATACCCCAATGGTGTTCGGAACGAAGTATGCTTCTCGTCGTCGGGATACATCTTAATCTGGTTGTACCCTGAAAAGCAGTCCATGAAAGACATCCTTTCGAACCCGCATGTGTTGTCAATCATGACGTCGGCGATGGGCAGTGGGAATTCGTCTTTAGGACAGGCCGTGTTGAGATCACGATAGTCGATGCAGATCCGTATTTTCCCGTTCTTTTTTAGGACGGGGACGATGTTGGCTACCCAATCTGGATGTTGTTCCTCCCGGATGAAGCCACATGCAATGAGCTTGTGAACTTCGGCTTCAATAGCTTCCATAATGTTCGGGCAAAACCGATGTTGTTGCTGCTTGACTGGCTTGACGTCAGGCTTGATGTTTAGACGGTACATAGCGACCTGTGGATCAAGTCTGGGCATGTCTTCGTAGCTCCATGCGAAGACGTCTATATACTCTTTTATGAGCATTATCAATTCTTGCTTTTTTATAAGTGATAGGCTTTCACTTATAAAGATGGGTTTGGGATGATCTTGACTTCCCAGGTTGACCTGCATCACCTTGTCTTCAGTAGGTGGTTCGCGTAGTTCAAATCGCTTTTCCCACTGGAGGTTTAATTGCTGGGCCCATGGCTCCTCATCAATAGCTTCTGTAGGCTCTAATTGACTGCTTGAAGTCATATTGACAGTGAGGTCTTCGAACATTCCTCCTACACTGATATCTGAATCCCACTTGGAGGATGAGGTTGAATGTGATGGAATTGATCCATCGTTCTTGGCTTGAACTGTTTTTGATGATGTGGGTGTAACATACCCTAACCCCCTGCGTGTACTATCATAGTAATTAGCAGGCTTCCCTTTGTAAGTTCACCTAGAGGGGGGGTGAATAGGTGAAGGCTAATCTAATGGTCACTTATGAACAAATGATGCGGAATTAAAACTAAGATGACCAAATAAAACTTCTTTTAATTAAACACTTATGTATAACCAAGAGTGTTGCCGAATTCCCCTTAAGGGCTCTGGACAAGCTCCTCTAGATTCCCCTTGAAATGGGTTAAGGTGCCGCGTTGGCTCTCTTGGTTGAATACAAGTGTTAGCAACAATCCCACGCAATTTATATAACAATCAAGCACAAGGGTATATCATGCATATAAAAGTAAAGACAATGTAAGTAATGCAAGATATAAAAGAGACAGAGAGAGAGAGAGAGATAGAGTAAGCAATCGCAAACACAAGGGTATGTTTCGAGGTTCGAGCACACTTGCTCTACATCCCCGCCTTCGACACACGAAGGATTTCCACTATGCAAGATCCCACCGGATCTCTCCTCGGTGCCGCAACACCTACAAGCCCTCGGACTCTCTAGTCCCTTACACAACACAAGCCCACCGGCTCGTCGAGGCCGCACCTCAAGCTACAAGTCCTCACTAGGACCCAACAACACCAAGTCCTCACTAGGACCCTCAATCAAACCGCGAACACAACCGTCCGCCTTCTCAAAGAACAAGAAATGATCTCTTAGTGATCTAAACACTTGATCACCAATTACAAACTCTCACTACAACTCTCCTATAGGATAGATATAACAATGGATGCTCAAGTATAGTGTGAGAAATCAAGGAAAAGAACTATGGTGAAAAACTCAAGAAATCACTTTTATCACTCTTGATAAATTCTTCCTATTTGATTGGAAGTATTTGCTCTCAAATATGTGGAGAAAACTTTCTGAAAAGAATGGGAAAAACTGGACAAAAGCTCTCCTAAAATCTTGGCTCAAAACAATGACAAAACCCCCTTTTATAGAGGTCAGAAAAATCTGACCGTTGGGGTCTGTCAGAGCTGCCGGTCGACCGGCCGGTCGACCGGTAACGGTCAAAAATCTGACCGTTACAGCCTCCGGTCGACTGGCCCGGTCGACCGGGAAGAACAGAGAGCACTGCTCTCAGTTCCGGTCGACCGGCCCGGTCGACCGCACAAAACGTGCACAGTTTTGTGCACGTCGGTCGACCGGCCCGGTCGACCGACCTCTGTGCAATGGGTTAACTTGGAGCACAGTTTTGAGGTCTAAAACATTCGAATTTGGGAATAAGTATATAGGATGAATTTGTAGATATTGAAGTCTTCTTTCTAATTAAACTTAAATCAAATCAATATCAATTCGGATTTGAAAGTTATCAATAAAATATTAAAAGGTATCAAATCAGAAACTGTAAACTGTTTTTCAGACTTCAACCCAATATTTGACATTCTTAACATTTAAATCAGAAAACAATTATTGAATATTAAATGTAGCTCTGAAAGTCATCTTTAAAATGCAATTTAAATCATGTTAATTGAATAAGAGAATCAAAAGTTATGACTAAAAGACTAAAAGAGTGTCGAGTAGATTAGCAGAACGGTCGAGAGTTCTAAAATGGTTTTGGTTAAAAACACATGTATATTTGAAACACCAAAAACCAAAACGGTATTTTTCTAGAACTAAAAATCTTTTATGAAAACACATATAAATCAAGAGTGTGTGTGTGATATGAACTTGAGCAATCCACCAACTATTCTATCCTTTACATTTTAACTAAAACAAAACAAAATCTTATACCTAGACACAAGTCTTCAACTTCTTGAAGTCTTCCCTTGAAGGCTTGTCATCTTCTTGACTTGGTCCAAAAGTAATCCACCGAGCTCATCTCTAGATGTGTACTTGATGCATAGGCTCGTGAATCAACCGGTGCTAGCTTCCAACTTGTCTTTAAATCCTTTGTTGAAGCTCCACACCTACTAAGATCTTGATAAGGAATCTGTCACTAATTAAACACAAGATCATTAGTAAATATAACTTCATGAGTTGATCATCATCAAAACTAGGGTGATAGGCCTTTGGGCCAACAATCTCCCCCTTTTTGATGATGACAAAACTCATGAAGTTATATATGCATGGATTAAAGTAAAGCTTCAAAGAAGCTCCCCCTTAACTCATGCATACCAAATAAATGATAAAGATATGACAATGAAGCACGTGACATGTATGCAAATGAATGGAGATAACACAAAATCAAATCTTTTTCTCCTATTATTTGCAAGACAATGAAGCACATGACATGTATGCAAATGAATGGAGATAACACAAAATCAAATCTTTTTCTCCTATTATTTGCAAACCACAACATATATACATGAACATAAAATCTTCTCCCCCTTACACAAGGAAGACATGCATATAAAATCTCAAATTCTTCTCCCCCTTTTTGTCAATCATCAACAAAGGGTTCAAAGTAAAATACATCAAACAAATTTTTTCCCCTTTTTGTCAAAAATAAAGAAATCAAGGAGGGGTAATCTAAATCAATCAAGAAGATCTATATGTAGAAGAGATGTTAAGCTCTCCTTGCATATAGGCAATACAAATTAAAAATTTGAAATTTTCTTATGAAAACAAAATTTTGAAATATCTTAAAATACAATATTTTCTTTTAAGGTACCAAATGTAGAACAACCAAATTTATAATTTTGATACCAATTATGAAATACAATGCATAAGCTTGAAGATAAATAAGATTTGAAGTAAGCTTAGCATTAACAACTTTGTGCTTTAAAAATATAAGTCCATTTAGATACAAGCACACAACAAATCATATATATGTATGAAGAACTAATATCAATTGAAGGTGATACATACATATATGGGAAAGCAAAAATATGAGTATATACATAAGAGGTCAAATTGATACCAATTGAAAATATCCAATGATACCAATTGAAAATTAAGCTTAAGTGTATATATCATATAATCTACCACATGAAGAATTCGAACTAGTTAAATGAAGGTGTTTAACAACTAGTACGGAATCCTTCAATCAAGGAATAAATCAAAAGTTTTTCATGAAATATCAATGAAACACAAGGCACTAAAAACACTCTAGTATCCATAAAGTCCATATTGAAAAGAAGTGAGTGTACTAGTGTTATGTGGAACATGGCATCATGAAAAATAGCAATAAAGTTCAATATTCCTTTAAAACATAAATTTTGAAAGCATGAAAATCATCACAAAAATTTCTTTATTTTAAAATAATTATATTTCAAGGTATATGTATATTTTGTCAACACAAGAAGCATACATACATATCCCTAATGCAATTGAGTCCATATATGTAGATTTGCATGAAAGGCAAATGACTCAAGAGGTATACATGTATATCTTAAAGTTTGGCCAAAATGCACATATACATGAAATGAAAAGCACATGATCATAAATCAAATCCAAAGAGAGAATATAAGTTTAAAGATGTATGAATCATCAAAACTAAGCAATACAAGCACATTTCATGGGTTCAAATAAGCATTCAAGCACAAATATAAATAGATTTATTTGTGGCCCATGATATGTACAAGTATAAATCCTAGTGTTGACAAAAGCTAACACTTAAACTAATATTCAAATCATGAATCATCAAATCTTGAGAATACAAAATAATTTATCCAAATTATTGTAAAGTAGGATCATGTGTAAATCTCAAAAACTATTTGAAGAATAGATAACTAGTATAAATAGATTTTTGACAAACTAGTTAAAGATCCTTCAAATACATCAAATCATATGTTTTTCATAAACATAACTAAATACATATAAAATTTAAGCACTCATGGTCTATTAGGCTCATAAATGATTTTAACAAGAAATGTGAGTGTTAAACAATCATGTAAATAGCATTTTTATGAAAATAGACATTTAAGCTCAAAAAGATCATAAGACACATTTTTAACAAAAGCACGAAAAATCATTTTTCATCAAAACACTAATCTTCATGGTATATGTATGATTAATCCAATCCTAACAATACACATACATATCCCAAATCTAAAAGAGTCTATGAATGATGTTTGCATGAAGGCAAGAGACTCACGGGTATACATGTATATTTATTAGATTTGAATTGAACATGTATATACATGAAGTAAAGCATTAAAAATTGGCCAAGCATGTATAAATGAGAATCATCAAAACTAGTCTATACATATGCTTATAGTGGATACAAGTGAGCATGAAGTTCAACTATATATATGAGTCAATTGTAGTTCACTATTTGTATATGTATAAATGTAAGTTTGATACATTCTACATCTAAGCATGTAATTACCACATGAAGCACATAAAATCTTAAAACATGAACATGCTATGAATATTATGGATGAACAAGCATGAACAAAAAAAATAGGAGTTTAGAAATTGTTACCAACTCCAAAGCTCCAAATATGGTGGTCTTTCCCACCAAAATCTCCTTGATAGCAATGCATCCAAAAGTTTGTCCATCATGTCCATTGCATCCGCTATCAAGGCACCAATCCTCTCACGTTTTGTGAGAGCCCTCACCTACATCAAAATCAAAGGGTGGGGGTTTTGGTACCCATACTTTCTTGGGTCCTTTGGGGTTAGCTTTATTACAAGGATCCCAAAATCTTTTATACTTAGCAAAATATAAATGAGGTTTCTTATCAAAACAATATTTTGCTAAATGGCCTTTGCGGCCACAATGTGTACATACGTACACCTTAGTATGCTTATGTGTAGGAGTGTGATCATGTTGTGCAACATAAGCAAATGCATGGTTATGATGTGCATGAATGTGTGGAGTTTGTTTCTTTGAAAACATTGACTCCAACCTAGAATGATTAAAAGTACAAGAGTTCAAAGTTGAACTCAAACCATCCATTTTATTTTTCAAATTCTTAATCTCATTAGTTGTGGCATGTAAAGCATGGTGAGATAAAGAATCATTTTTCTTTTTCTTTTGAAAAACATTATCCTTTTCTTTTTCAACAAATTTTCTTTTTAAAGATTTATTTTCTTGTAAAATACTTTCTTTTTGTTGTTCCACCATAGCAATATCATTTTTCAAAATATTGTTCCCTTCACAAAGATCATTCAATTTTGAAAATAAGGAAACATTCTCATTTTTCAAATCTTTATTTTCTTTTTCTAAGCATGCAATCTTAGATCTAAAAGAATCATTTTCTTTAAGCATGCAATCAAATTTCTTTTTCCAACTTTTATTATCTTTTTCTAAGCATGCAATGTTATCTCTAAATGAGTCATGTTCTTTATGCATGCAAGCAATGTTCTTTTTCAAAATTTTATTTTCTTTTCTAATCATGTCATATTTCTCAAGCAATAGATGACAAAAAGTAGATAGCTCATCATATGACATGTCCTCATCATCAGATTCGGAATTTACCTCAAGGGGGTCATCCCCTTGGACCATAAAGCATGCGTTGGAGGTGTTGCTTCCAACGTCCGAATCACTCCCGGCATAATATAGATCCTTTTCGCCAAGGGAGGTGATGATGTTCCAAGCTACAAAAGCCGAGTCAACGTTAGATACCCTAGATAAATAATCATCATTTAGGGTTGACTTGATAGCATGAAGGGCTTTTGCATTAGCCTCAAAATTCTTACCATTTAAGCAATATGCATTATTAGATATGGCAAGATAAACATGAAATCCTAAGGCCTTGAGGTACAATGACATCTTAACCTTCCAAATTTGGATGTTAAGAATATCAAAGGTGGGTGGTGATATGAAGTCCATGGTGAGGTGTGTGTGTACAAAAATATTGTGATTAGCCTAAAGGAGTATCTTTAACTCTTAGGTTGTTAGACCCAAATCAAGAGCACTAGCTCTGATACCAATTGTAAGTTCACCTAGAGGGGGGGTGAATAGGTGAAGGCTAATCTAATGGTCACTTATGAACAAATGATGCGGAATTAAAACTAAGATGACCAAATAAAACTTCTTTTAATTAAACACTTATGTATAACCAAGAGTGTTGCCGAATTCCCCTTAAGGGCTCTGGACAAGCTCCTCTAGATTCCCCTTGAAATGGGTTAAGGTGCCGCGTTGGCTCTCTTGGTTGAATACAAGTGTTAGCAACAATCCCACGCAATTTATATAACAATCAAGCACAAGGGTATATCATGCATATAAAAGTAAAGACAATGTAAGTAATGCAAGATATAAAAGAGACAAAGAGAGAGAGAGAGAGAGAGATAGAGTAAGCAATCGCAAACACAAGGGTATGTTTCGAGGTTCGAGCACACTTGCTCTACATCCCCGCCTTCGACACACGAAGGATTTCCACTATGCAAGATCCCACCGGATCTCTCCTCGGTGCCGCAACACCTACAAGCCCTCGGACTCTCTAGTCCCTTACACAACACAAGCCCACCGGCTCGTCGAGGCCGCACCTCAAACTACAAGTCCTCACTAGGACCCAACAACACCAAGTCCTCACTAGGACCCTCAATCAAACCGCGAACACAACCGTCCGCCTTCTCAAAGAACAAGAAATGATCTCTTGGTGATCTAAACACTTGATCACCAATTACAAACTCTCACTACAACTCTCCTATAGGATAGATATAACAATGGATGCTCAAGTGTAGTGTGAGAAATCAAGGAAAAGAACTATGGTGAAAAACTCAAGAAATCACTTTTATCACTCTTGATAAATTCTTCCTATTTGATTGGAAGTATTTGCTCTCAAATATGTGGAGAAAACTTTCTGAAAAGAATGGGAAAAACTGGACAAAAGCTCTCCTAAAATCTTGGCTCAAAACAATGACAAAACCCCCTTTTATAGAGGTCAGAAAAATCTGACCGTTGGGGTCTGTCAGAGCTGCCGGTCGACCGGCCGGTCGACCGGTAACGGTCAAAAATCTGACCGTTACAGCCTCCGGTCGACTGGCCCGGTCGACCGGCCCGGTCGACCGCACAAAACGTGCACAGTTTTGTGCACGTCGGTCGACCGGCCCGGTCGACCGACCTCTGTGCAATGGGTTAACTTGGAGCACAGTTTTAAGGTCTAAAACATTCGAATTTGGGAATAAGTATATAGGATGAATTTGTAGATATTGAAGTCTTCGTTCTAATGCAACTTAAATCAAATCAATATCAATTCGGATTTGAAAGTTATCAATAAAATACTAAAAGGTATCAAATCAGAAACTGTAAACTGTTTTTCAGACTTCAACCCAATATTTGACATTCTTAACATTTAAATCAGAAAACGATTATTGAATATTAAATGTAGCTCTGAAAGTCATCTTTAACATGCAATTTAAATCATGTTAATTGAATAAGAGAATCAAAAGTTATGACTAAAAGACTAAAAGAGTGTCGAGTAGATTAGCAGAACGGTCGAGAGTTCTAAAATGGTTTTGGTTAAAAACACATGTATATTTGAAACACCAAAAACCAAAACGGTATTTTTCTAGAACTAAAAATCTTTTATGAAAACACATATAAATCAAGAGTGTGTGTGTGATATGAACTTGAGCAATCCACCAACTATTCTATCCTTTACATTTTAACTAAAACAAAACAAAATCTTATACCTAGACACAAGTCTTCAACTTCTTGAAGTCTTCCCTTGAAGGCTTCTCATCTTCTTGACTTGGTCCAAAAGTAATCCACCGAGCTCATCTCTAGATGTGTACTTGATGCATAGGCTCGTGAATCAACCGGTGCTAGCTTCCAACTTGTCTTTAAATCCTTTGTTGAAGCTCCACACCTACTAAGATCTTGATAAGGAATCTGTCACTAATTAAACACAAGATCATTAGTAAATATAACTTCATGAGTTGATCATCATCAAAACTAGGGTGATAGGCCTTTGGGCCAACACCTTTTGGGACAAAATTACGCATCAAGCTGCGCCTTCCTTTTCCAAAGTTCAGGCCCATTCCATGCTTCAAGTTATATCCCATTTTCTTCATAATGTGACGTGCCGGCTGCGCGTAATGGAAGAACTATGGAGTATCTGAACCTGAACTTGAATCTGCAACTGTAGGTCCACGTGGTTGGGTTCTACCGAAGATTATCGGTAACTGCCCTTGTTTGGACGGAGGGATTACCAGCGTGGCCCCTTCCATAGCTTCTATAGGTGTGCTGGACGCACTCGGCTTATGTAAGGGCATATGCAGAGAGCCATCTGTAATGGATTTAACCGACCCAATACTCGCGGGATAATCAAAAAAAATATTATCATTAATTACCCATTCACCTTCATCTTCTGAAGGAGTATTACATTGGGGATTATTGAGACATGCTATAATTGGTTCACCAATCAGAATGGCTGGCATGCCTGCTTCGGATTCTGAATCCGCCTCATTGCCACTTTCATCATTGTCCGGCAATGGTTCTTTGGGTGTTTCACCAGCCTCTTGATACAGGAGAGTGTCAGTGAAGTAATTTTTCACCCCTTTGAATGGTTGCTTTTCAGCAAAGACAGTTCGCACTGTCACGTTGTCTTCAACATATTTGAAGCATTGGTGCAGAGTAGAGGGAACGATCCAGTTGGCATGGATCCATGGCCGTTCCAGCAGCAGGTTATATGATGTGTCAGCGTCAATGACATAGCATGTCACTTCTGACTTCAGGCTCCCGATTCTGCAACGGAGTCGAATTTTTTCAAGTGGGTGACTGCTTCCGCAATTGAAATCGTATATTGTAGTAGTGGTTGCGGACAACCTGTACAGTGGTATGCCGAGGAAATAAAGAAGCCTTTTGGGGATGATGCTGAGCGCGGACCCCGGATCGACTTGTATTCTTTCGATGCACGTTGAACCGATATATCCGGTGTAGTACAGAGGTCGATCGTGCTTGTTGTCTTTGAGAAGCATATCTTCCGCCGTGAATGTAATAGCGGGCACCTTGGATTGTGTATGATGACATTCTGGGCAAGGAGACTGAACGTCGTCGTTAGGGATCTCAGGCATGCATGTCAGAAAGGATTCTGAATTGGCTAGCCCATCTCTGAGTGCTTCTCTTGTCTCTTTTGAGAGGCAAAGGAGCTCGTGTATAGTGATACGAGCTGGGATATTGGCCAGTTGAGCCAATATGTCAAACCGAAAGGGCGTATCAAACCCTTGGCCTGGTGGTTTCTTCAACACGTGGTCGAATCGTACCTCCTTAGGTCTCTCTTTTCCCTTGGTTGGAATTGGAGTGGATGCTGACATTGGTACTGACGTCATTTGCTGTTGTATCCCGTCAGTAGACTTTTCATACTGCCTCAAGTATGATTTTCCAGATCTGGTGCCCGTCTGTTGAGGCGTATCGGCTTGCGCCGTACAAGCAAGCTTTTCTCCTTCTGAATCACTGAGGGAAGCTGACGTAAGATTGCCATCGTCTGGCAAGATGGAGATGACATTGCAAGATTTGCCCTTTGACTTGGGTTTCTTTGAATCCCATTGTTCGTCTTGGACGAGGTCTGGGTGTATCCAAATGACTTCCCCCGTCTCCAATGTTAAGGGAATAAGACCCTTATTATCTTGAGTTTTAGCTGGAGGATGCTTGACTTCCAACCGTGGCACAGAGACTGAATAAGTCCCGTCAGGAACCGTGACCTTTGGAGTTTTGCCAAACTCGAGGGTCACCATATTGGCAGTGACTTTCTTCTGCTCTGACTTTAGTGTCAGGACTCCGG
Source organism: Agave tequilana (assembly GCA_038442645.1). Taxonomy (NCBI): domain Eukaryota; kingdom Viridiplantae; phylum Streptophyta; class Magnoliopsida; order Asparagales; family Asparagaceae; genus Agave; species Agave tequilana. The sequence continues at coordinate 56,563 of JAVJIF010009097.1, read as the reverse complement.
CGTCGACCAAGGCTTGAATTCTATCCTTGAGGACATAGCACTTGTCAGTAGGATGGTGAATCATCCTATGATAGAGAAAGTATTTGGGGTCGTTCGTGCGCCCTATCTCATTGGGACGCCGAGCATCTGGCAGTTTCATTTTGTTCCATTTGTGGAGCAGATGGAATATCGTGACCACCTGATCGTCTTTGAAGGAGTACTGCTTTGGAGGGAACTTAGGCTCCTGATTGTTGAAGCCGCTCTTCTTGGCCTTCGACTGCACATCTCCGGATAACTCCACAGACATAGTCTCTTTGCCTTTAGCTTGAGAAGATTGCGGTAGGTCGCTACGCCCTTTGTTGTTCATCCCTCACTTGCCTCTAGGGGCGGATGGTTCGAACTTTTTTTTAGCCGACTTCTCGGCTATCTCTGCTTGTTCGACCAATTCCTTCCAAGTGTGGGCTTTGACAGCCCCCATGCGAACTTGCACTTGGTCTAAGAAGTTGTGTCTGCATGTCTGTAAGAGCATGAGTAATGGCATCCCTGTTGGGCACATCAAGGATAAATTTCTGAACCGTTCAATGTAGTCACGGACAGATTCGCCCTTCCTCTGCACAGTGGAGAGGAGCTTGTCCATGGTCACTTCGGTATCATCCTCATAGAAACGAGAGAGGAACCGAGTTTCCAGATCGATCGAAGAGTTGATAGAGCCTGGGGGAAGACTTCAGAACCAGTCAAATGCCACCCCCTTTAAGGTGCCAATGAACAGCCTAGCCATGATGGCGTCATTGCTTATAACATTACCAGTCTGAGACCGGAAGTAGTAGATGTGCTGATTTGGCGAGCTCTTTCCATCATAGGTATGCAACGTTGGTGGTTTGAACTTCGGTGGATATGGCACCGAATTCCACTCCAGCGGATAAGGACGGACTGCCCCTACCTTCTTTATTTCATCCCTCTGAGCTAGGGATGCGATTTGAGCTTGGAGGCCCTTAAGGACTTCGGCGTCTAAGGAATAACCCTCTTTGGATTTTTCCGTCTTTGGCTGCTCATTGCTGAAATGTTCCTCCTCATCGTGATTGCTCCCGGCATCATTGTCATTCCGATTGCTGAGGGGTCGAGCAAGCATCTATTGAATATTGTCCAGGGCCTCTTGCTGGATTTTGGAAGTTTGTTCCTGAGCTTCTAGGCCCCGACGAAGGTCGTCATTAGTGTTATCAGCCATATTGACTGATGCTCTGTCTGTTCGCACTGAGCTAACTATCGCCGAAGAGGCGTACCCACTATCTTCATCTTCTTCGTACGATGATTGGAGTGATACCTTGGGCTGTGACGAGGCTAGGGCCGTCGAGGAAGAAGGCTGCTCGTAACTATAGGGTATCGCGACCCTGGATCTGGTGTTTCGGAAGACACCTTCTTCATGCACCAAGACTTCGCCTAAGCCTGGGCTGTAGTCTGGATCTGGGAAGCTGCGGGTGTCGTCAGATGTTTGACTTCCTCCGCGTAGCTCTTGTCCTCTCCCAGTCATGTTGACGGATGCGGAGGCTGGATCTCGTAAGGTGCTCCTTCTACGATGCTTCCTCGGGGCCTGTACCGACAATCGATCAAAAACTGATCGTCGTCCTGGAGGAGTGGCGGGGATTGGTCCCAGCCGGCAATGGACCAAGTGGAGTGTCACCAACTGACATCCCACTTGTTGACAGCAGGATGAAGAGGTTTGTTTATTTGTCAACAATTCCTGCAAGTCAGACCAAGTATGGCCTAAACGATCTAGCACAGAGGCTCTTTTGGATCGCATATTGGAGAATGTCTTGTTTCTTTTATCCCTGCAGAAAGGATTAGCACTGAATAGTGCTTTAGTTCTAGCTTCGCCAATAGGCGCGAACTTAGTGCTTGACGCACTGGAAAGCAGAGCAAGCTGTGGTGCTTTACCCGCTATGCTGCTGCGAAGGGGATTAGCCTTAAATAATACTTTGGCTCTAGCTTCGCGGTCATGGACCCGGTGAGTACGCTGAGGTACAGTAGCTTCGCTCATGAGAACGAGGCCGACGCAAGGCGATGCTGCTCTCGAATGGGCGACGGTATGATTGCCGTCGTGACTTCATAATCGGCAGCATTGCTGGAGCAGAGAGACATCTTGCCTTTTTCTTCGCGAGAGAGGAGCGGTTTTGGCATAGCTACGCCTGAGGCTTCGGCCAGAAACTTCTGTTTAGGCCTCCACATCCGCCTCGGCGGAGGAAACTTAGGTTCGCAAGGAACCTGACTAGCCACACGCTAGGCTGAGGGGTGTTGGCAGAATTCTGCTTCCGGTTTCTACTTTGAAACCTTGGTCGTGGAAACCTTCCTATGCTTTCGTGCTCGAAGCATTGGGCCACCCCAGAGAGGACTTCTTCAAATCTTCCTTGATCGAACTGAACCACCAAGTTCTCACAAGCAAAGGAATCAGACTGCGGACGTGCTTCCTTGTTGCGCCAGAGAACCGCAGTAGGTTCGCATAGAACCTTTTCTGTCTCCGCAGAGACTTTCCTTGAAGATTTAGCCAGAAAGGCTCTGGCTGCACCGGCTTTTCTGAATTCAGAGTTAGACCCGAAGGTCTGTTCGTCGCATTGTGACACTTGATTCTCGGTAGTGGAGAATTTCCTCCCCAGCGGAGTCGCCATCTTGTTTTCCATTATGTTTGCAAAGGGAAAAAACGTACAAAAAAGAGTTTGAGGAGCTAAATTACAAGTATTCTTAAAAAGATTACAAGTAGATCTCCTCAGAGATTCTGCAGAAGTGTGCCGATAAGAGTCTGGTCAGCGCGCGACCACTTTGTCCCTTTGACGAGGTGAGCGATGAGATTCCCTTCTCGCCTGGTTCCGGGAATCAGAGAATAGAAGGTTGGTAGAACCCTCTTGCTGCTTCTCAAAATCGCCTTCAATTAGAAATTCCTTCTCGCCTAGTTCTAGAGATTCCTTGAGAGGAAGGACGACATTAGGGTATCAACACCCTGGATAGAGAAAGCAATTCTCTAAAAGATCTCTAAATTCGAGAGCACACGGTGCTTTTTGAAGAAGTCTCTGCTTGTGGAGTCTTCTCAGAAAATCCGGCCCTCTCCCTTGTACCTCTGATGGGCTATTTATAAGGAGAGCAAGGGTATAATTGTCCCTTGAAAATATAAAAACAGATTGAATCGAATCTGTTTGAATCCGGAAAGTAGCCTTGCTCGAGGCTAAGATCAGCTTCTGCGAAGCTAGAATTGGCAGGTCGGTTGATCTTCTTGATCCTTTCCATATCGTTGGAGGATTTCCCCTGATCTTCTTACTCGTTTTAGGAGAGTCAAGAGATTGTGGCAATCAACTGCCAAATTTGATCTTTGATTTGATCTTAATTGGATTTGATCTGATTGGATCCGATCTCATCCGGAGATTTGATTGGTCAAAGGTTGACCATAGCAGACCAATGGCGGAGCTGATCGCATTGAGCTCGTAGCGGAGCTAGAGGCAGCCTCTGGCGAAGTCCGAAAGAAACCCTTTGGCGGAGCTGGAAGTCCTCTGTGGCGAAGTTGCGAGTTAGCTTCCTGGCGAGGCTTTGGATGGCTTCGAGGCGAAGTCGAGTGATATTAGCCTCTCAAGCCAGGCTATCCCTTTGGGCTTATGCGATGCTAAGTGCTAGCACCTTAGACCTGCTGAGGTCTGTTCAGAAACAATCCGGGTTCACTGTCTGCTTGCTGGATCAGTGGAGTCCAAGTTGCTTCCTTGTCCCTCGGAGATGGGTGAAAACTGGTCTTAAGCTCGTCTGTCACTTGTCTTTTATAAATGTCAACAAGTTTAGACATTGTTCGGACCAATAAGAATCTTATCTTTTTTAAGTGTCAACACTAAACTGCAAATCCAACCCAAGATAAAGACAGAACGAGATGCCGGGGAGACCCACCAATAGGGTGTGGCCACCTGGCCACACCCTGGCCGCAGAAACGCGGCCAAAGCCGCGTTTCCGCGGCTTGGTTAGCAAGTTAGGGGGAGCGTTTGCTCCCCCAATCTTCCCGGGATCCTGTAGATTAGGTTTTTGCCTATAAAAAGGCAGTATTTGCACTGAAAAGGGGATGACCATTCAGAGATAGGATTTAGCCAAGTTTTCCATTTCTTAGTGTAGGTTTTTCTTTTTCTTTTTCATGTAATTTTAGTTTTCATTTATGTAATTCAGAGGAGATCAGACTTTCATAGAAGAACGAGAATGAAGCTTGTGCTGAGAGTAACACTGGTGTAAGGTTTCTTCCTTTCTTTGATCGCTATGAAATCAAATCTGTATTCTCTCTTTGTACGTACTTCGTTTTAGTTTTCTTCTTCTTCTTCTTTTCTACATCACTCTTCTTTTGGTACAATTGTCTTCTAAGTGAGTCTAAAAGTATCGAAAGAGCCTTGCCTTTACAAGTGCCACCGATAGCTCATGACGATGGATGTGAGTCTTTCTGTATCATTTCATGCTTGAGTTGTCTTGATGATGTAATATTGAAGAGACCAATAATCAACTCTTATGGGCTATGCGCTGATTGCCTCCATTGTTGGCCCAAAAGGTTACACTCTCCATTAGTTTAGAGTTTTGATGATAACAAAACAAATAAGAGCTATTTGGTACTAATTAGTTTGTTTAAGATAAGTTTCAGGTTAGTACCATATTTGGAGGCCATTGCTTAGCTATTGCAAGAATTTCTAGGTTCATGAAGCAAAGAAGGCTTTTTGCACATCAAGGAAGGAACATAGAAGAGAAGGCTCTAGCAAGGCATTGCATGGCTCAAGACTTCAAGTTTGCTCAAGATAATTTATTAGATTTGTTTTTATTTTAGAGTTTTGTTAATGAATAGTGAATAATAGGTATGAAGCTCTATCACACACGTTTTTGCGCACATCTTGTTTCCAAACATACTTCCTATAACATGTACAAAAATAGTTTGTATACAATCTTCAGCCTACAAACTTACTTTGATATACCTATTCATGTGTTTTAAGTTTTGTGTTTTAACAAAACTTATTTTTGGAATTAATGACAAAAACATGGATATATATATTTGTTTCATGTATATAGGATTATATCCATATATATCATGCCTAAATGTTGTTTAATATCATGTTTTTGTATTTGGAAGAGTTTTGGACAAAACGTATTTTCTATTCAAAATCCAAGTTTTAGAAAATATAGCTTTTGGTTTTTGGTAAAAATGATAAGACACAAAAATAGTTCATATTGATTGATATTTGAGCTAAACTTTTTACCACATGTTTATATATCAATGAAAAATGATAAAACTATTTTTGGTGATTTTTAGAAGTATTAAAAGATTTTTCAAAATATTTTTAAACTGTTTTTCTGACCCAGTTTTCTGCTCCAGGCTTCAACCAATCGACTAGTCTTCTGACCAAGTCGACTTGGCTGAAGTCGGTCGACCGGGTCGGTCGACCGACGTGCACAGATCTGTGCACGTTTGGACGGTCGACCGTCCGGGTTGACCGGGTCTGAGAGCAGAGCTCTCTGTATCTTTGGGTCGACCAGGCGGTCGATCGTCAGCCTGCAACGGCTATTTTTTGAACTAGCGGTCGACCGAGCTAGCCGTTTGAACAGTAACGGCTAGTTTCTAAGCTGGTTTATCGTTTGTCCTTTTCTCCCTTAAGTGTGTTTAAATGACATGTTTTGGTTTTAATACTTTCTGATTAGCCTTAAATATGTTTTATCTCCTAACCCTAGCCCTCTCCTATAAATAGGGGTGTTTAGGGAGAAGTTGACTGCTAGAAAAATTCTCAAAATTTTCAAAAGTTTAAGGCATTCAAAAAGTCTTGGTTTCTTGGTTTTTATGCTGAAATTCTCTCTCATTTTCTGAAGTGTTTTCAAGAACTCTCTGATTTCTTTTTCTTTTCTCCTTGCACACAAGAGCTTCATTCCTACTCATTATTCTCTAAGGACCTTTGTAAGGGAAGAGAATTTTGCAAGAGAGAGTTTGTGGTCTTTTGACTACTCAGAGATTGCTTGTACTTGAGATTGTGGAGTTGGGTACTCCGGTGTATTTGTGACATCTTTGTGATAGTGGAAGTGGTTGGAATCCTTCTGGGGAAGGCGGGGAAGTAGAGCTGGGTGCTCGAACCTCGATAACAATTCTCGGTGTTTGCGTTTGGTTTACTTGCTCTTATTTCTTGCTCTATTTTCATTGCTCTTATTACTTGCTCTCTACATTCATTGCTATATTCACTTGCTTTGTGAGATTGTTGCATCATAATTTTTAAATTGTGCATTGATTAGCATTATCACCTATTCACCCCCCTCCAGGTGATTTTCAATTGGTATCAGAGCTTGGACTCTAGGTTTTGGCTTAACATCCATAGAGAGATCCTTAAAATTTGCTAATCAACATTTTCATTCCATTTGTCATTCACTAGTAAACATGGCCGATAACATCAAAACCCCTCCTAAATTTGATGGACTCAACTTCCCTATTTGGAAGGTTAGGATGACTATCTTTTTGCAATCTTTAGGTAGCTTAGTAGCTAAATCATTGACCAAACCCCATGTTGCACCCGATAGTGATGAGAGCACATGGACCGACTTCAACTTTAGAGAATATGAGGCTAACTCCAAGGCCCAAAATTCCCTCTTAACCGCCTTGAATGAGGATGACCTTACACGGGTAATTCATTGCCAATTCGCCTATGAGATTTGGCAACATTTATTGGTCACACACGAGGGGACTTCACAGGTTAAGAGAGCTAAGATAGATCTCTTAAGGTCCCAATATGAATCCTTTAAAATGATTGATGAAGAATCTATTGATTGTATGATTACTAGATTTACTAAAATCACCAATGCTCTTTCTTCTTTAGGTGATGACATCTCTGTTGGCCCAATGGCCTTCCACTCTAGTTTTGATGATGATCAACACTCATGTAGTTATGTTTACTAATATTCTTGTGTTTCTAAGTTTCAGATCATTAACAGGATATTAGTTGGTGATTAGCTTCAACAAGATGATTAGAAGCTATTCTTGATGATTCCGGTGCCAAAGCTTAAAGATCATACCTTTGCACTTGGAGAATCACGGAGTTTGGACCGAGTCTACTTGAAGATGGAAGATCGACAAGAAGACTTAGGTATCTAGTTTAGATAGTGTTTTAGATCCATTTTTGTAAAGCTTAGTTTAGTTGATATGCTCAAGTGAACACAAAGCACACACATTTTATGATTTGATATTTGGTTTTTATGAATAGTGATCAAAACAAGTTTACATATGTTATATGTATAGTAGATGTTTTCTATTTATACATACATGCTTTAACTTGGTAAACAAACTTATTTTGTTATCCCTATTCATGTTTTGGAAAAATCAAGTTTGACAAAATACAAGGTTTTGTTTTTGATAAAATTTGCAAGACTCAAAAATGAATTGATATGTTGATATATTGTCTTGAAATTTTTATCACATGTTTATGTTTCAACATAAAATGATAAAACAATTTTTATGGTATTTTTAAAAGAGATAAAAGATTTTTTAGAAAATATTTTTCCAAATTTATCTGACCTGGTTTTGTGCTGACAGGCTGGTCGGCCGATCGGGACGGTCGACCGCACCAAGGGCCGGTCGACCGGGCCGGTCGACCGATGTGCACAGACGTGCACGTCTGTTAGGCACAGTGGACGGTCGACCGAGCCGGTCGACCGGGTCTGAGAGCTCTGCTCTCGGTTTGTTTCGGTCGACCGGGCCGGTCGACCGCTATTGTCCAACGGTCACATTTTTGACCGTTGGCGGTCGACCGGACCGGTCGACCGGTGGCCTGTCAGGCTGCCACATCAGCCTAACGGCTAGTTTTGTATAGGGGCTATATAAACCCCATCTCTTTGGGGATTTTGGCTAAGTTTTTAAGAGAAAAATTACCAGTTTTCTGAAGTGTTTAAAAGAGTTTTCAAAAGAGTTTTAAGTGCAAAAACTTCTCATCTTTATTTGTTTTGGGTTTTTAGAAAATCAAAGAAAACTAGGTTTTGGGATTTTTATTTGGTATTTCATTTTCTATCTTATACAAGAGATTTCCCAAGTAGTTTTTCTTTGTTGCTTGTTTCCAAAAACACTTTGATTCCACACTTGAGCTATATCTTCTATCCTAAACTATTTAGGATCTTGTTTTTGTGGAAAAAGAAAAAGGAAAGAGGTTTGTGGTTGAAATATACCACTTGTTGTAAACTCTTGATTCTTGAGTTGCTCCCTCTTTGGTAGAGGTGGAGATTGTTGTATTGGGTTATTGGTTTGCTCCCTCTTAGGTAGAGGTGGAGTTTGGTTGTGAGCCTCTTCGGTAGAGGTGTGTGGATTGGTTGTTGTATTGGCTACGGGCCTAACCCCTCGGTTGTGAGGAGGTTGTTGTTGAGAGAGGAGTTTGGTACTCCTAGAGTTGTAAGAAATCCTCTTCGGTAGAGGTTCCCTCGGTGGGAGTTGAGATAGTAGAAATCCTACACGGTGGTGTAGGCGGGGATGTAGAGCAAGGTGCTCGAACCTCGAAACAAATCTTGGTGTTTGCGTATTGATCCATTGTCTCTCTAACTCTCTCTCTTATATTTGTGCAAAGCATCATATTCATATCATATCATATTTGCTTGTGTTGTGCATATTTCATATTGCCTTGCATTTATTCATATTGCTATTCATTCTTATATGCTTGGCTTGATTGTGTGTATTTTATATTGCTTGGATTGCTTGTGTGTGTGTGCCTAACTTATACTCATCCAACAAGAGCTTCACATAGCACCTCAACCCATTTCAAGGGGAATCAAGGGGAGTTAGTCCAGAGCCTCGCAAGGGAAATTTGGCTACACTTGTTGTATTGTATTAGTTTGTGCATAATTTGCATTAGCTTCCGCATTTAGCGCACTTAGTTTGCATTTAGTTTCTTAGATTAGCACTTACACCTATTCACCCCCCCCCTCTAGGTGTTTTTCAATCTCCAATGACCAAAAGGTGCGAAAAGTGATTCGGGCACTTCCTACATCATGGGAGATCAAGGCCACCACCTTAAAAGAATTGAACGACAAGGATGAGATGGACCTCATTAGTCTCATTGGGAACCTGAAAACCCATGAGATGGAAAAGAAAGCAAGAGAAGAGGCCGCTCCACTAAAGAAGAAATCCATAGCCTTCAAGTCTTCATCCACTCTTGAAGATGATGAAAAAGATGAAGAAGAAGATGAGGAGCTATCACTACTTGTTCGCAATGTGAAGAGAATGTACCGGAGGAACAAGCTTAACTTCTGAAGGAAATTTGAAGGCAAAGAGGAGAGGAGAATTATATGCTACAATTGCCGAAAGCCCGGACACATCATGGCGGATTGCCCGGAGTTCAAGAAGAAGATGACCTCCTCCTTCAAGCCAAAGAAACCGGAAGAAAAGAAAGCGTACAAGGCAACTTGGGATTCGGAAAGCGAGTCCGAGGAAGAGGTGGATATAGCGAATATGTGTTTCATGGCAAACACACCAAAGGTAACCCCTCAACCTCATGATGATGAAGATGATGAATTAAGCAAAGAAGTTCTTGTTCATGCCTTTGTTGAACTTTCAGAAACCTATGATAATAAAAAGATTGAATGCTCTAAATTGGAAAAGGAAGTTGCTTTTCTCAAAAATCAACTTGCTATTATTTCTAAAGAAAAAGATGAAATTTCTTCAAATCTCATTTCTACCCAAAATGAATTTTGTGCTTACAAAGTTGCTTGTAAAGCAAAATTTCCTAAGATTGATGAAAAAGAAATTTCTTCTTTGAAAACTAGAATTGTTGATTTTGAAAAGACTTTAAAGGATTGTGCTTTTAACACTAAGAAACTTGAAGAAATGTTTTCTAAAAAGCACACCTCTCATGCTAAAGATTCACATGTTAAGATTCCTCATGCTCACACTACACATAACACTTCTCATGCTAAATCTTTTCATGCTCACAATTCTCATGCTCACAAATCACACACTCACTATGCTTTTAAATATGGTAGAGTGTATAGACGCACATATTGTGGTAAGAATGGACATTTGGCTAAATTTTGTTATGACCAAATAAATAGAACTAATAATCTTGTTTGGGTTAATGAAACTAACTCTTTAGGACCCAAGAAAATGTGGGTACCAAAATCAAGTCCTAAATTATTTGATGTAGGTACACACCAAGGCTCCAAGACGTAGGGAGCGGTGGTACCTTGATAGTGGTTGTTCAAGACACATGACGTGGGACATCAATAACTTTACAACCCTATCAAGGTACGAGGAAGGTGGCTCCGTCACCTTCGGGGATGACTCCAAAGGCACTATCATCGGTATAGGTAACATTCAAATTGGTGCATCTCCCATTATAGAAAATGTTGTACTTGTTGATGGTTTGAAGCATAATTTGCTTAGCATTAGTCAATTTTGTGACCGTGGACTTAAGGTTATTTTTGATGATACTTCTTGCAAAATTTTTGATGTTAAAATCAATGATTGTATTCTCACCGGTTTTCGTGATGATAATGTTTATATCATTAACATGCTTGATATGGAATGTTCTACTAAATGCTTAAATGCTTTTGATGAAAATTCTTGGCTTTGGCATAGAAGATTAGGACATGCATCTTTTGACCATCTTTCTAGGATTAATTCTAAGGAATTGGTGAAGGGTATACCTTACTTGAAGTTTGAGAAAGACCGCATTTGTGGTGCGTGCCAACTTGGGAAACAAACCAAGTCTTCCTTCAAACCAATCAAGGATATCATGTCAACTAGGCCTTTAGAATTAATTCATATGGATCTTTTTGGACCTACTAAAACTAAAAGCTTAAATGGTAGTAGATTTGCATTTGTTTTAGTTGATGATTTTTCCCGTTTCACTTGGGTTTCTTCTTGGAACACAAAGATCAAGCTTTTTCTCATTTAAAGATTTTTCGAAAAAGAGTTGAAAAAGAAAAAGGTTTTTCGATTTTGAGAATAAGGAGTGGTAGAGGTGGTGAGTTTGTTAACCAACTCTTCATAACTTATTGTGAAGAAAAGGGAATTAAGCATGAAATATCTTGTCCTAGAACTCCACAACAAAATGGAGTTGTAGAAATGAAAAATAGAACACTTCAAGAGATGGCTAGGACAATGATAAGTGAGTATGACCTCCCTCAATATCTATGGGCCGAGGCCGTAAACACCGCATGCTATATATCAAATCGTATTTATTTATGTAAAAATTCTTCCAAAACATCTTTTGAAATGTATCATTCTAGAAAACCTAATGTTGCATATTTCAAAGTTTTTGGTTGCAAGTATTTTGTTTTGAACACTAAAGATAACTTTGGTAAATTTGATGCTAAGGCTTATGAAGCAATCTTTGTTGGATATTCTACAACTAGTAAAACTTATAGAGTATTCAGTAGATCTTCACTTACCATTGAGGAATCCATGCATGTTAAATTGAAGAATCTAATGTGTTTGTTGAGAATGTTGTAGAGATTGAACCATTAGGTGAAGACATGGAGAGACTATCCTTGAAGGACTCATCCGCTCAAGATGATAAGCAAGAACCAATTGGTGACGTTCAAGAGGATAAAGAGGAAAGCTCTCAACCGCTTCCTAAAGCTTAGAGATATGCCACAAATCATCCCAAGGAGCTCATCTTAGGTGATGCATCTAAAGGGGTAACAACTCGCTCCAAACTCCATGACCTATGTGGTAACTTTGATTTCATTTCTCATTTTGAACCCAAAAGCATCCTCGAAGCCGAGGCGGACTCATATTGGTTGCTAGCCATACAAGAGGAACTCAATCAATTTGAGCGCAACCAAGTTTGGCACCTTGTTCCTAGGCCCCACGATAGACCAATAATTGGTACTAAGTGGATCTTTAGGAATAAGATGGATGAGTCCGGAAATGTGATTAGGAATAAGGCTAGGTTAGTGGCCCAAAGTTACACTCAAGTTGAGGGAATTGACTTTGAGGAGACCTTTGCACCCGTAGCACGGCTTGAAGCCATACGGATGACACTAGCTTTTGCATCTTTCAAAAATTTTAAACTTTTTCAAATGGATGTGAAAAGTGCATTTTTGAATGGTTTTATAAATGAAGAAGTTTATGTTGCTCAACCTCCCAGTTTTGTTGATCATGTTCATCCCGATTTTGTTTTTAAACTTGATAAAGCTTTGTATGGATTGAAACAAGCTCCAAGAGCTTGGTATGAAAGGCTTTCTAGTTTTCTCATTTCAAATGATTTTATTAAAGGCAAAGTAGATTCAACACTATTCACTAAGCATGTTGATAATGACATTTTAATTGTGCAAATTTATGTTGATGATATAATTTTTGGTTCTACTAATGAGTTTTTATGCAAGGAATTTGAAAAGGTTATGCAATGTGAATTTGAAATGTCTTCAATGGGTGAGCATAATTTCTTTCTTGGACTCCAAATCAAGCAATTGCAAGATGGGAACTTCATATGTCAAGCCAAATACGCAAAGGAACTCGTAAAGAAGTTTGGACTTGAAGACTCAAAGGTTTGCAACACTCCCATGGCAACTACCACCAAGCTTGATAAGGATGACCAAGGTAAAAATGTTGATATTAAATTGTATAGAAGCATGATAGGTAGTCTTTTGTATTTAACGGCAAGTAGGCCGGATACATGTTTAGTGTGTGTCTTTGTGCTAGATTTCAATCGTGTCCCAAAGAGTCCCATCTTATTGCGGTAAAACGCATTATTCGTTATATTAAGGGAACGATTGGAATGGGTCTATGGTATCCGAAAACTGGAGATTTCTCAATGACGAGTTATTCGGATGCCGACTATGCGAGTTGTAGAGTAGATAGAAAGAGTACTAGTGGGACATGTCAATTTCTTGGTAATTGTCTTGTTTCATGGTCCTCTAGGAAACAAAATTTCGTAGCTCTCTCAACCGCCGAGGCGGAGTATGTTGCCGCGGGGGCTTGTTGTGCACAAGTCCTTTGGATGAAACATACTCTCCGTGATTATGATTTGCATTATAACCATATAAAAATATTTTGTGATAATACTAGTACTATTCATATGACTAAGAATGCAAATCAACATAGTAAGACCAAGCACATTGAGATTAGATATCACTTTCTTAGAAATCATTTTGAGAAAGGAGATATAGATATTGATTATGTTTCTACGGATTTGCAACTTGCCGATATTTTCACTAAACCACTTGATTTTGCTAGATTTTCATTCATTTGTGGTGAACTTAATGTTTGTGTTATTGAATAAAAATGTTTTCTTAACCCTTTTTGATGTATGACAAAAAGGGGGAGAATGAGTTTATGTATGGAAATATAAGTTCATATGGTTTTGGTTCCATATGAGTTTATATATGTTTTTAGTTTTTGATGTGTTTTCATGAATTCTTGTAATTTGAGTTTAAGTGTTTTGCAAGTGTTTTAAATTCTCATGGTTTTTGGTTTCATGATGTTTACTTGCAAATTACAAATTATATTGTTTTTCTTTGTTTAATATAGCATAATTTGAGGGGGAGCTTTCTCCTCCCCTATATTTTTGTTTATAGCCTATTTGTTTTGTCATCATCAAAAAGGGGGAGATTGTTGGCCCAAAAGGTTACACTCTCCATTAGTTTAGAGTTTTGATGATAACAAAACAAATAAGAGCTATTTGGTACTAATTAGTTTGTTTAAGATAAGTTTCAGGTTAGTACCATATTTGGAGGCCATTGCTTAGCTATTGCAAGAATTTCTAGGTTCATGAAGCAAAGAAGGCTTTTTGCACATCAAGGAAGGAACATAGAAGAGAAGGCTCTAGCAAGGCATTGCATGGCTCAAGACTTCAAGTTTGCTCAAGATAATTTATTAGATTTGTTTTTAGTTTAAAGTTTTGTTAAAGAATAGTGAATAGGTTTGAAGCTCTATCACACACGTTTTTGCGCACATCTTGTTTCCAAACATATTTCCTATAACATGTACAAAAATAGTTTGTATACAATCTTCAGCCTACAAACTTACTTTGATATACCTATTCATGTGTTTTAATTTTTGTGTTTTAACAAAACTTATTTTTGGAATTAATGACAAAAACATGGATATATATATTGTTTCATGTATATAGGATTATATCCATATACATCATGCCTAAATGTTGTTTAATATCATGTTTTTGTATTTGGAATAGTTTTGGACGAAACGTATTTTCTATTCAAAATCCAAGTTTTAGAAAATACAGCTTTTGGTTTTTGGTAAAAATGATAAGACACAAAAATAGTTCATATTGATTGATATTTGAGCTAAACTTTTTACCATATGTTTATATATCAATGAAAAATGATAAAACTATTTTTAGTGATTTTTAGAAGTATTAAAAGATTTTTCAAAATATTTTTAAACTGTTTTTCTGACCCAGTTTTCTGCTCCAGGCTTCAACCAGTCGACTAGTCTTCTGACCAAGTCGACTTGGCTGAAGTCGGTCGACCGGGTCGGTCGACCGACGTGCACAGATCTGTGCACGTTTGGACGGTCGACCGTCCGGGTCGCCCGGGTCTGAGAGCAGAGCTCTCTGTATCTTTGGGTCGACCAGGCGGTCGACCGTCAGCCTGCAACGGCTATTTTTTGAACTAGCAGTCGACCGGCCGGTCGACCGAGCTAGCCGTTTGAACAGTAACGGCTAGTTTCTAAGCTGGTTTATCTTTTGTCCTTTTCTCACTTAAGTGTGTTTAAATGACATGTTTTGGTTTTAATACTTTCTGATTAGCCTTAAATATGTTTTATCTCCTAACCCTAGCCTTCTCCTATAAATAGGGGTGTTTAGGGAGAGGTTGACTACTAGAAAAATTCTCAAAATTTTCAAAAGTTTAAGGCATTCAAAAAGACTTGGTTTCTTGGTTTTTATGCTGAAATTCTCTCTCATTTTCTGAAGTGTTTTCAAGAACTCTCTGATTTCTTTTTCTTTTCTCCTTGCACACAAGAGCTTCATTCCTACTCATTATTCTCTAAGGACCTTTGTAAGGGAAGAGAATTTTGCAAGAGAAAGTTTGTGGTCTTTTGACTACTCAGCGATTGCTTGTACTTGAGATTGTGGAGTTGGGTACTCCGGTATATTTGTGACATCTTTGTGATAGTGGAAGTGGTTGGAATCCTTCTGGGGAAGGCGGGGAAGTAGAGCTGGGTGCTCGAACCTCGATAACAATTCTCGGTGTTTGCGTTTGGTTTACTTGCTCTTATTTCTTGCTCTATTTTCATTGCTCTTATTACTTGCTCTCTACATTCATTGCTATATTCACTTGCTTTGTGAGATCGTTGCATTATAATTTTTAAATTGTGCATTGATTAGCATTATCACCTATTCACTCTCCCTCTAGGTGATTTTCATCCATTTCAAGGTAACATCTTCGCTAAAGACTCAAGGTAAGCTTTTGGTAAAAAGAAGGTAAGTAATTATTTTTCTTTCTTTTCTTTTATTTCTGTAGATTAAATCACCAACACCACATCTTCCAAATCTTTCTTTTCCAATTCATTTGTACATAGTCGTTTTCTGATTTTCTCCACCTTCTCATTCTACCGTTTTCTTTCTAACTTTAACATAACTCGTTTTCATTTTCATTTCTTTAAACAAAGAAGAACTTTCATTTGTCTTCATAAAGATTTCAATAAAAAAACCTTGAACGCTTCTATCGCTAACCCTCCTTGTGGATCACGACCCGCATAGCCACTTGCTATAGCAGTAAGAATTAAGCACTTTCACATCTCCATGTCGAAATTCTAAAGTTTTGTATTTTGTGTGCAGGTTCAAGTTCAATTAGTTATGGCATAGGAGACTAGGACATATTTCGTTTGACCATCTATCTAGAATTAACAATAAGGAAATGGTGAAAGGTATTCCTTATTTAAAATTTGAAAAGGACCGCATTTGCGATGCATGTCAACTTGAAAAACAAATCAAGTTCTCTTTCAAATCTATCAAGGATATCATGACATCAAGACCCTTGGAGTTAATTCACATGGATTTGTTTGGTCCAACTAAAACCAAAAGTTCAAGTGAAAATCATTTTGTTTTTGTTTTTGTTGACGATTTTTCTCGTTTTACATGGGTTTTCTTTTTAGAATACAAAGATCAAGCCTTTTCACATTTTCAAGTGTTTAGAAAAAGAGTTAAAAAAGAAAAAGATTTTTCTATTTTACGCATAAGAAGTGATAGAAGTGGTGAATTCATTAACCATTCCTTTATCACTTATTGTGAAAAAAATGAAATCAAACATGAACTATCATGTCCTAGAACTCCATAACAAAATAGAGTCGTTGAAATGAAGAATCGTACTCTTCAAGAAATAGCTAGGATAATAATAAATGAATATGGACTCCCTCAATATTTATGGGCCGACGCCATAAACACGTCATGTTACATCTCAAATAGAATTTATTTTGTTAAAAATACTTCTAAAACTTTATTTGAAATTTACTATTTGAGAAAACATAATGTCTCTTATTTTAAAGTTTTTGGTTATAAACGCTTTGTTTTAAACACTAAAGATAATTTAAGAAAATTTGATGCCAAATCTTATGAAGCCATATTTGTTGGATATTCAAATACTAGTAAGACCTATAGAGTCTTCAATAGATCTACTTTGACTATTGAAGAATCTATACATATTAAGTTTAAGAAATCTAATGTTTTTGTGAAGAATGTTGTAAAGATTATTTTTTTAGGTGAAGATATGGAGAGGATAACCTTGAAGAACTCACCTATAGAAAAGAAAAAATCAAAGATTGGTGAACAAGGTGAAATTCAAGAGGTTGAAGTGGAGCCAACGCACCCACTTCTGAAGGATTGGAGATTTGCTTCAAATCATCCCAAAGACCTCATCATAGGTGATGTATTCAAGGGGGTAACTACTCGATCCAAACTCCATGATTTATATGGCCATTTTGCTTTTATTTCACATATTGAGCCCAAAAACATTCTCGAAGCCGAGGCTGATTCATATTGGTTGCTTGCAATGCAAGAAGAGCTCAATCAATTTGAGCGCAATCAAGTTTGGCATCTTATTCCTAGACCCCATGATAGACCAACTATTGGTACTAAATGAATTTTTAGGAATAAATTGGATGAGTTGAGTAATATTATTAGAAATAAGGCTAGGTTAGTAGCCCGAGGTTATACCCAAATCAAAGGTATCGATTTTGATAAAATCTTTGCACCCGTAGCACGGCTTGAAGCCATACGGATGACACTCGCCTTTGCTTCTTTTAAAGATTTCAAACTTTTTCAAATGGATGTCAAAAGTGCATTTTTAAATGGTTTTATAGAAGAGAAAGTATATATTGAACAACCCCCTACACATCCAGATTTTGTTTTCAAACTTGATAAAGGTTTATATGGTTTAAAACAGGCTCCAAGAGTTTTGTATGAAAGGCTTTCAACTCTTCTAATTTCAAATGATTTTGTTAAAGGTAAAGTTGACACCACTTTGTTTACAAAGCATGTAGATAGTGATATCCTAATTGTTCAAATTTATATTGGTGATATTATTTTTGGATCCACTAATGAAAAGCTTTATAAAGAGTTTGAGTCATGCATGAAGAAGAGTTTGAGATATCTATGATGAAAGAGCTAAACTACTTCCTTCGACTCTAACTCAAGCAAAGGAGCAATGGGATTTTCATCAATCAAGCCAAGTACATAAGAGAACTCATCAAAAGATTTGGGTTTGAAGATGCAAAACTATGAAAGACTCTCATGGCCATTACTACAAAGCTTGACAGGATGAACAAGGTAAAAAATTAGACATTAAACTTTATAGAAGCATGATTGGTAGTTTACTTTATTTAACGGCCAGTAGGCCAGATACTATGTTTAGTGTGCCTTTATGTGCTAGATTTCAATCTTGTCCTAAAGAGTCTCACTTAATATAGATAAAACACATTATTAGATATCTTAAGGGCACTATTGGAATGGGCTTGTGGTATTCAAAAGCCAAACAATTTCCCATGACGAATTAATCAGATGCCGACTATGCCGGTTGTAGAGTGGATGGGAAGAACACTAGTAGTACTTGTCAATTTTTAGGAAATTGCCTTGTTTCATGGTCTTCCAAGAAATAAAATTCCGTCGCCCTCTCAGCCGCTGTGGCGGACTATATTGCGCCGGGGCTTGTTGATTGAAACGGGAAAATAATAAAGAAAGAGTTAAAGTTAGAAAGTCTTAGTCTCATTTCAATGTAACTGTGTAGCAAGGACTGGACGGGTCGATCCACTGGGAAGGATGCAATGGAAGCTTTTCGGAACAATTTTCTCTAAAATTGGCTTGGAAAAAAAAGATATTGATTGTAAGAATTTTTAATCTAGCAAAAAGAATTATAGTCTACTAATCATCTACTACAATCAAAGTATTAGTTTAAAAGAATGAACATCATATTGAATGAAGAACTATCTACCTTAGGATATTGATTTAGAATCAAGAAAGATGAACAAAAAAGTTGGAAACCTTAATAGTATACACTAATAAAAATTAAACCATAGTTCATCCTAATTTCAAAGTATAGCATAAGAAAAGTTTACTTAAAATTATGCAATCAAAGTATTTAAATATGAACTATGAATAACCATTTAAAAAGTGCAACCCAAATTAGTTAAACTTAATTATTGATTCATCTTCAAGAACATCAATTTAATCCTAGGGTTTCTAACAAGCATAGGTGTCAATCAGTTCATCTTTTAAACTAAACTAGGGTTGAGCGAGAGAATAGCAAACTATAAGTTTAATTAGTTACTCATATTTTATTCTTATTTTCAATTTTTATGAATAAGAAAAGTCGCATCAAACTAAAAGAAGAACAGCGAATAAGTTAAAGCAAAACTAAATTGAACTTAAAAGCAAGAAGAGTAAAAAGAATGAAGAACCTTTTTATTGGATGTCACTGACCAATTACAAAGCTCCTCTTCTTCTTTAACAATCTTCTCAAAATAAATAAAAAAATGAAATAATACAAGAAATTTGGAAAGAAAAGAGGATCTAAAGAAAACCCTAAGCTTCAGCTCTGAGATCTGCCCTTCCTCTGTTGCTCTGCAGGGGTATTTATAGGAGAAACCAAAGGAATAAGAAGCGTATGAAGATAGGAGGAGCAAAATATTTCTGAATTTGAATTCTCCTCTTATCTCCAAACTTGTTTTGATTTATCCGTAAAAATTCAATTCTGATCTGCAACTTATTATCGTATTGATCAATGAATATGGCTTATCAGACGGCTGAATTGGAAAGTATGATCAACATAAGAGTTATAGTCCTTCAAGTATTCTTTCTGGAGCATCTTGAATCATCAAATATGAGTTTCAATAGAGAAAGTTATGATTGAAATACTAAAGAGTATCCAGTCTGAATCCGAATTAAATTCAGATTTCTCTCCTTTATCTTCATCTTGTGGTGCAAACAATCTAATTCAAATAGAAGTCCATCTCTATCTTTAATTAGGATGATGATTCATCTTGTTCTATCTTTCTCCTCCTCTAGATTTGAATAGCAATTAGGAGTCCTACTTTATCCTTCCTCCTCCTCCCCTAGATTTTAAATTAATAATTTAAAATCTAAGTTTAGATTAGGTTAGATAAGATAGAAGCTTCTAAATTACTAAAATAAATCATTCATGTGGGCTTATGGGCATTTTAGGTTTTTGGGCTTCAATTGGGCTTCATTTATTTATTCTTTAATTATTCAAGGCCTGCACAATACTAAACAATAAAACGTTATGTAGCAGTGCTTTATAAAAGAATAAGTAGAGAAACATGATGATAAATATGATGATAAATATGCAATTTTGACTACCTATTATACCCTCACACTTATCTTTATGCTCGTCCTCGAGTAAAAATAAAGAAAAAAATAAAATAAAATAAAAACTAACCTATCCTAACTCACTTTCGTAGGAATCATGATTGCACTTAGCATGTTGATCGGTCACATATATTGCATACATATTGTCACATTATCATGCTTGTTATCTAAATAAATCATATGAATAAGTCCTATTTTTCTTTATAAAATGCTGGCCCTTTGCTAAAGGATAGGAAAGAGAAACGAGCCCAAAAGCCCATCAAATTCTGATTTAATTCAGAATAAATTCGAAATCAGGGAATCAGGGCAGATCTTGGCAAATCAGAGAGGTTGAAAATTGGTTGAAATGAATCTTCCCAAATCAAGCGGTTGAAGCCAACAATCAAAGGCTATTTCGTCAAATCTTGAAGCAGAAATAGGAAAACCAGCAGGAGATAAGGAGAATCACCAAACGAAGAAGCTCCTCCAACCTGGTGTGGCCACCTGGCCACACCATGGCCGTGAAAATGCGACCAAAATCACGTTTTCTTGGCCGTTTGATATTTGTTGGGGGAGCGTTTGCTCCCCCTATCTTCATACGTCCCCTCCCGTTTGGTTTTTGTCTATAAATACTGTATTTTTCAGAGAAAAAGGCACCGGAACTTAGATTTAGTTTTTTCTCTTTGTTTTTAAGGTTTAGGCTCTTTGTTAGATAGTATAAAAGTTGTATCTTTATTTTGTAATTTGTAGTTCAGTGCAAATACCAGTGAGAGAGAGGAATTGAGTGCTTGTAATCTGAAGATTGAAGTGACAGCAATAAAAGGATCTAGCTTTCTCTTCTTCCACTCCAATTCACGGTATGTCTAGCTTTATTTACATGCATTATTTTTCATCTTCCATGAGTAGCTAAATTAGTATTCTGGGCTCACTATTGTTTCTCTCTCTGATCCCTCTTTTTTTTGAATGGTTTTTGATGAATAGACCCAATGAATCATTTGCATGCCTAAAACTAAGCCTTTCTTGTTGAAAGTGTTCTTGAAGGCACATGAGGATAGGTTTGAATTTTTAAACTTCTACTTCTTTTAAAAACGTTTCTTGGACTTGTTTTTATCTCATACTTGAACTACTTGATGATTTAACATTCAATTCAAAATGATTTCTTAAAGAAAAGAGTGAACTTTTCAAACTATCTTATGTGCTTTACTTAAAACTTTTTAAACTCAATCTTATATTTTTGGCTTATGATTAAGTTGAGACATTAAGAATTTCAAGAGAAGAACACATCGTTGAGTAGTGAGATAGTAAGCCCAGATCTTCTCCTTCTTATATTAAAAACAACAAATCATTTTTCAAAGCTTTTTAAATCACCTTTTCTAAATCCTTCTCCAAATTTGTAATTTTTCTTTTAATCATTTCCCTTCTCTCCATTATCTTTTCAACTAAAAAAAATTAGCACCATTCTTAGCTTTCTAAACAAAACACCGAAAAGCATTCATCGCATTCCTTCTCGTGGACACGACCCGTTAGCCCAAAGCTACACGGTAATTCTTAACTCTTTGATTTTATAATCACATGTGCAACTAGCCGTTAAACCTCTAGGTTATCCCTAGAGGACGAGTGTTGTCTCGTGAGGGTTTTCAGTGAATTACACCCACAAAATCCATAAAAGAAGAAGAAAATGTTGGTGATTAATTTATTATTTTTTTATTTTGAAAAAGAAGAGAAATATTTGATATTTATTTGAAGAAACTAAGCAATCTATAAGTTTTAAGATTATCATTTTTATTCATTCATGAACTTAGTCTCTATACAATAATTCGTTATCAATTTTAAGTAAGGATTAAAATTGAGTTTTTATATAGTCTCTTTTGTTACCCTAAGTCATATGCATCCCTGTGAATGTGAATCTATTTTAGGGATTCTTTAACTTGGACTCCCATGCCTCTTTATTATTATTATTATTATTATTATATATATATTAATATGCATAACTCATCTAATTTTCTTTTGTATAAGTATCAAGGCTTCTTGAGGCTCTCATACCTAACTAATTGACTATTAGATGTGTTAGTACATATATAGATAATATTTTTTTAGTTTTCTTAGACTTTCTAATTCACCCATGTAGCGAGCCTAAGGTCGGTGGCTCCCAAACCGGTCGGTTTTAGGGTATCAGGTGAGAAACACCCCACGGACTTAAGAACTCGAGTGAACTAGGCCACAAAACTAAGGACTTTATTTATAAAATCACCTTTAGGTGTAAATATTTATGCTTCTTGAGGCACAAGTATCCAGCTTAATTAGTGAAATTTTTTATTACTTTTTTATTTATATTATTTTATAAGGCACAAGAGTCTTTATCTTAGAATCCTAGATGTGTAAGTGTATTAGGTATGCATATTTCATTAAGGTAAAAATTAAGACTAATTACTTAATCAATTTTTCCTCCTATACCTAAAAATCCAACAATTTATTTTATTATGACCAAGTTTTTAGGAACCCTAATCATGATTTTCTTAATTCTTAAGATTAACTTAGATTTCTTTCAAAAGATAAGTCAAAATATTGTTTCCTCTTTCAAATATATATATATATATATTTAAGTTAATAACCTAAGGTTAGCGAGTTATGTTAACAGCAACCTACAGTCAGTCCATAATCTATGTTAAAATAAATATTTTTTATATATTTTTATATTTTTATTATTATTTTTTGATTTATTTATATATTATTATTTATTTATTTTATTACATATATATATATATATTTTAAAAGTTAAGCGTTAGTACTCTCCCCCACACTTATCTCATGCATTATCCCCAACGTAGGAATGAAATGCATGAATGCATGAAGTAAAGTGTAAAAAGAGATGAATAATAATAATAATATACAAATATATGTACAACACGTGCATCTCCCTCACCTAGATCTTTTTAGGATTCATCCCTCTAGCTTGTTTTTCATCATTCCAATGGGTTCTCTTTATAGGGCACAATGGGGAGACCAATCTTTTTGTCATTTTTATGTTCATCCTCTCCAATTTGCTCCTCAATTTTCTCCTACTCTTCTTCCCTCTTATACTCTTCATAAATTCATCATCGTCATCAAAAAATACTATTGGGGCATACACAACATGAATACCTAGAATTTTGAGCTCATCCTCATATATCTTCTCAAAACATAAATTAACCATTTCTTTCGGAGGTGAGTAACAAACCAAAGCATCCCTAAACGATTCATCCAAATAGTTAAGTTCATCTTCGACGAGATTTTAAAGCTTTTGTCAATTTGAGGTTCTTGAGTTATGTTTTCAAACGATTGATCATTAGTTGGTTCATTGAATGAGAAGATACATAAATCAAGCTTCCCTCTTTCAAAGGAAACTCTAGACGTAGCATATGTTTTCTCACCGCTATGATCGCATTTATCTTTAAATAATATATCAAGAAATAGAGGCTCATCATCTTTACAAATATCCTCACAATATGATTTAACTTTCTCCTTGGGAGGTGTATGTGTATCCCAATCATCTTGAAACACTTCATCCAAATACAAAGATTCATCGTCACATTTATCTTCACTATATGACTCAACTTGTTCCTTATGAGGTGAATATTCGGCCAAATGATCTCTAATCAATTTGTCTTGAAATCGACGATAGTCGTCTAATATGCATACTTTCTCATCAGGCTTATCAACATTATTGAACTCATTTGCTTCATGAAGACGAATGTGATCTAGAATTGATATGGGTTTCTCACTTTGGACTTTTTTCATTCTATCTCGATTGATGTGTTCCTGGATTGACATAGGTATTTTTTATTTTGAATCAAGAACAGGTTGAGTGGAAAATGAATCCTCCTCCTGCTCAAACGCTAACTCATTAACCATCATCTCTAGATGGGCCCAGTGTGAAACATTGTCACTTAGTATTTGGTGTGAAGTTTGTGTGTCATCTTTATGATTGTAATTGAATTTTAATTGATGTGATGGATAGGGTTCGCTCGTAGGTCCTTGAAATGAGTGAAAATGATTTGAATTTTGTCCTACCCTATCGAGGGACACTGTTCTGAGGGATGAGATGGATCATGACAGTAATTGCACCAAATGGGTGGATAAGATGTAAAAGATGAGTGGGCGGGTTGAGTGTAGTTATGAAAGTTAGAAAAAAAGGTTGGTGGATGGAAAGGTGGATTTTGCCTATAAAATGGATCATAAGCAAATGAGTGTGGATAGACCATGGGATATATATATATGTATATATATATATGTATATGTATATGTATATATATATGTATATGTATATATATTTTTTTGTGGTTAGTGGTGAATTATTTTTTTTAATTATTTTTTACCCTAGATGTACTAGATCTCTCGATGAAGCTGACATGCGCAGTTAACAAACTAGTTCACCCAATCAATCAAAAAGGAAAAAAATCAAAAATCAAAAATCCTAATCTAGGGTAAGCCTGGACCTAAACGACTCCTTACTTTAGATTGTCTTTAGGAGGTATATTGCTGACCTTAACCATAAGTTAATCGGCCAGGTAGGTGGCAAGGTTGGTGGAAAGTTATCCGTTAAAGACGTTCCTTAATTAAGTAACCACCAACCTTCGGGCTTTCGGCCCTTAATCCCCTTCCTAGACACCGATTTGGCGAGAGTTAATTTCGAACAACTTCTTCCTTGAGCCAATCTCCTAATGAGTCTGAGTTAACCTAAGGCCAACGTCTAGTCAATTTTTATTTTAGGGTTAGGGTTGTGAGTGCAACGGAGATGATTTGTGGGCCAAGGAAGGGTAATGACGTCCCCACCTTATCTTATTTATGGGTTTTGCCCTTAAAGTGATTTATTTAGTGCACGTGTAAAGCAACAGACAAATATTCACTCAAAAGCAGTAAATCAGCCAAGGGTACTTCCTAGTCTATATGTAATGCAAACGTACCTTGTCGCTAACACTCTTCAATAGAAATTAAGAAATTTTAATAGACACGTGCCTATGATGCAAGAGTCTAAATTTTTTAATTAGTCAACTAATAGGTTACTGTTAATTAATTAGCAGTATATAGAGTGATCATAGAGAAAAATTATCAAAGCAGTAAACAGAACTTTGCAATTTGCAGCAACCTACAAAAGATCAATTAGTAGTGATATACTATAGTCGCAGAAACGCGGCTAGATAGTAGGCTCTGTTGCTCTGCCTTCTAGGGCAGAGGCACAGAGTAGCTGTATGTCCTTAGCTGCAGCTATTTTTTTTGTTATCAGATCCTGCAAACAGAAAAAATAATTAGTTTTATCGTATCGTTCCCTCCCCGGCAACAGCGCCAAAATTTTAATTGAAACGGGAAAATAATAAAGAAAGAGTTGAAGTTAGAAACTCTTAGTCTCGTTTCAATGTAACCGTGTAGCAAGGCTAGACGGGTCGATCCACAGGGAAGGATGCGATGAAGCTTTTCGGAACGATTTTCTCTAAAATTGGCTTGAAAAAAAAAGATATTGATTATGAGAATTTTTAATCATGCAAAAAGAATTATAGTCTACTAATCATCTACCACAACCAAAGTATTAGTTTAAAGAATGAACATCATATTGAATAAAGAATTATCTACCCTAGGATATTGATTGAGAATCAAGCAAGATGAATAAAAATGTTGGAAGTCCTAATTAGTGTGCAGTAATAAAAATTAAAGCATAGTTCATCCTAATTTCAAATATAGCATAAGTAAAGTTTTCTTAAAATTATGCTATCAAAATATTTAAATATGAACTATGAATAACCATTTAAAAAGTGCAACCCAAATTAGTTAAACTTAATTATTGATTCATCTTCAAGAACACCAATTTAATCCTAGGATTTCTAACAAGCATAAGTGTCAATCAGTTCATCTTTTAAACTAAACTAGGGTTGATCGAGAAATTAGCAAACTATAAGTTTAATTATTACTCATATTTTTATTCTTATTTTCAATTTTTATGAATAAGAAAAGTTTCATCAAACTAAAAGAAGAACAGCGAATAAGTTAAAGCAAAACTATATTGAACTTAAAAGCAAGAAGAGTAAAAAGAATGAAGAACCTTTTTATTGGATGTCACTGACCAATTACAAAGCTCCTCTGCTTCTTCAACAATCTTCTTCTCCAAATAAATAAAAAAATGAAATAATACAAGAAATTTGGAAAGAAAAGAGGATCTAAAGAAAACCCTTACGGTCGACCGACTGAAAGTCCTTTGCTCTCGGGTTGGGCTGGTCGACCGAGCCGATCGACCGACCTTGTGTTTTTCCCTTTGAACTGAAGGACGGTCAACCGACCCAGTCCACCGGAGCCAACGGCTCTTTTTGGATTAGATACCAGTCGACCAGCCAGTCGGCCAACAGTTTGCCAGTTGTCCATAACAGCTAGTTTCTGTACCTGTTTTGTTTTTAGTGGATTTCAACGGGCATTTTTGGATTTCAAGTATCTAAACACACCCCAAATGACCTAGTATGATTAACAAATTATATTTATCTATTGCCTAGTGATCGGGAGAAAATCGCGCACAAAAAGTGTATGTTTTGAAATCAAGATTTAAAATGTGTGTACTTTAGCTTCCTCGATACTTCCGTTATAGCATAGAGGCTAAAACGAGTCGAATCCACAAGGACGGGAGGCGATAGATGCTTACACGGTATGTTCACGTGTATGTTAACGATTCTTCAAAGTTTTAAGGAATGAAAAGAAAGGAAAACAAAGAATAAAAAGAGAGGTATGGTGAAATACGAAGAAGTGGGAAACATAGAAAAGAATATGTTTGTAGTTTTTGGAATGTTTCTAAACAAAG
This sequence comes from Agave tequilana, assembly GCA_038442645.1. Lineage (NCBI taxonomy): Eukaryota > Viridiplantae > Streptophyta > Magnoliopsida > Asparagales > Asparagaceae > Agave > Agave tequilana. Next base: position 29,992 of record JAVJIF010009097.1, on the reverse strand, counting down.
TGAAAAAGAAAGAAAACTCATGGCACTAACTACTAATGACTCCACTAACATGCTAACCTCTTAGTGATAGTTGCCTCACATGTATCATTAGCCATCAATAGTCCTTGGTTAAAGAGCGATTCAAAGCATGACCCATATGTAACTCATCACAACCCAACTCATCAAACAAGTGTAAGCTACACTTAAACCATCAATGCTATCGAAAAGTAAGCATGGAGTAAAGTAATGTTAGCTTGTTAGTGGTTAAGAAGTTAGAGTGTTAGATCCATCATCATGAGCCATCAATTGCTCTTGCAAGACTAAGGCCAAACCGAGGCTATTAGATTCATGTGGATTATATCATAAAAGAAGTTGGCAAGTTAGTGGTTAGTAGTTAGTTACCATGAGAGAAAAGTTAGTACACATGTAAAAGAGATTGGAGAGAAGAAAACATAGAGAGGTAAAGAGATCACCTTTCATAAATTGTCACCTTCTATTACAAGCACTCTTGCACTCCAAGCATGTATCACTCTCTCTCCCTATTACAAGATCTACAAAATAGAAAATACAATGGAGGAAGAAGAACTAACCTAAACTAAACTACCCTAAACTACAACATGAAGATGAAACTACTCCTAAAACTCTGCATATCTTTGCTCTGAAATCCCGGGGGGGTATTTATAGCCACCAGGGAAGACGGGGGCCAGGGGACAGGCCCTGGCCCAAAATTCGGCCGGGACCGCAGCCGTACGGCCGCGGAAACGCGGCCATACTGGGGCCGCGCGCGGTCCCATCTGTCCCTGGCAGGCCCTGTGCCCGGTTTCTTCTTTGCAGCCCCTAGTTTTCACAAAATCAGCTCTCTAGGTCAATGGCTATCTTTAATAAGCTTTTAATCACCAATTAAATGGTGATTTAGGGTCTTCTTCTTCATTGCACACCATGGACCTAGAATCAAGCAAGCAAAGCTTTATTAGAAGAATTTAATATGAAATTAATGTGAAGATATGATAAAATTATGTAAAATTAGAGACTAATCACACCCCCACGCTTATCTTTTGCTCGTCCCGAGCAAAACAAAAAACTAAGGAATTATTACACCACTTTCGCAGATGACGCGATTGCACTGAGCATGTGCAACAAGTCGTTAAACCTCTAAGTTCCCCTTAGAGGAGGAGTTTTGTCTCCTGAGGGTTTTCAGCGGATTAAACCCACAAAATCCATAAAGAAAGAAATTAAATGTTAGTATTTTGAAAACGCATTTTTGAAATAGAGAAAAGTGTTGAAGTATTTTTGTGAAAATATAAGTGATTTAAGGTCATAGGTTAACAAGAATTGTTCTTTCTTAAACTATATCAAAATGCAAAAAATCTTGTTATAAATTAAATGTAAGAATTTAAAATTGAATTGACTTTTTGATCTTTCATAAAACTCTTAGAAAAATATGCACTTTGTGAACTGTGAAGATTTTTGGGATATTGACTCAAGCTTTCATGCCATTTATTTATATATATTATTATTTTTTTTCTTTTTTTCTTCCCTTAGTTTTCTTAGGCTTTCCTATTTACCCGGGTAGTGAGCCTTTAGCCGATGACTCCCAAACTAGATGGTCTTAGGGCACCAGATGAGAAAACATTCCTCGGACTTAAGGACTCGAGTAAACAAGGCCACAAAACTAAAGGGGGTTATTTTGTTTTTGTCCACCGTTTTAGGTATGAAAAATCATGCTTCCTGAGACAAAATTATCCAACTTCAATAGGTGGTTTTTATTTATCATAATTTTTTTAATATATATTTTTATGACATTTTTAGTCTTTGTTTCAGTCCCAAAAATTATGTAAGTATGGAGTGCATAAATCTAAGGCAAAAAATTCAAGATCAAATTATCTTTTCAATTTTACTTTATTATCCTAAAATTTAAACAAGATCTATTATTTTGACTCAGTTTAAAATTTCATAATTTGAGGTCTTCCTAATTCCTAAGATAATCTTAATTTTCTTAAAAATAAATCAAAAACTATTTCTCTTGTTTCAAAAATTTTGTAAAAAGAAAAGAAAAGTTTTTATATAAAAATTTTTTTAATTAAAAAGAAGTATAAGAGAAAGAAAATATAAAACTAACTACGTTAGTAAACCCTCCCCCACACTTATCTCTTGCATGGTCCTCAATGCACCCTGAATGTGTAAATACATGAAACAAATGGAGAGGGAAGGAAGATTACCTCAAGGGGGTGGCTCGGTGGTGGTCTGATTGGGCCAAGCGTTGCTACCCAATCAAAATAGCGTGGATTGTGCAGGAACCCACCAATGACCTCTTTAATATGACCCAATAAAATGTTGATTGAATGAATGATCTTATTTAAAAAATTATCCCCATCTAATTTCCAATTTTCAAAAATAATTATTAAGTCATTTTTGTCAACATTCTTGTCCAACAATGAAGTGTGATTTTGGAAGATGATGGATTTGGACTTAAAGGAATCAGGAATAAAAACCGATACCGACTCGGGAATTTGACTCAGATCAAGCCGAGAGTCAACAATGAGAGTCAAAATTGGTTCAAAAATAGGGTCCAAACCAAAGAAGTGATATTCACACACTTTCCCCAACAATGAAGTGTGATCATAAAAGATTGGTGATTCCATTTCACGGTATACTGGGATAGGATTCATTGTTGACTCCGGAATAGAGAAAAAAATCTGGTAAAGATATCGGAGTCATTATTGAATCAAAAAGTGAAATGGAATTATTAATATGAGGTTCAGGATCACATTCAGGTTCGATTTCAATTTCAGGAAAGGGATGACTTGACAGAATGTCCAGGCGACTTTCATAACTTGGAGTTTGGTCAAGTTCAAATGTGTGTTCTGAAATTGAATCTGAATTTTCAAAATGACATGATTCATGGGTCCAATCAGTAGAGTTAGGGATATAAGGATCGGTTAAAGGTTGACAAGAAAGATTTTCCTCGCTCTCATTGATCAATTCGCTCATAAGTGCGTCTAATCTACTGATAGGCCTGGTAACAGAATTTGGATTCGGAATCACGTCTACCATACTTGTTGCAATTGGTTCTTGAAAAAATGAGTATGGGAGTTGATTTTGGAAATTGTGGTGAATTTGTGAGTCCATCGGATTTTGATCGGGCTCACGCAAGGGTTCCATACTCAAGTCCAGTATTGATGGTTGTTCATTATGAATTGGTGAGACTAGAAAAGATGAGTAGGACTCTTGAAAATTTGGTTGAGAGGAGGAGTCCAACATGTTTTGCATTCTATCACAAAAGACTCCCAAACGCTTTTCTAGCTCAGATTCTTCTTCAATTGGATGCTCTAGAAAAGGAGTATGTGGAGTTTGATGTGGGAAGGATTGTGAATTGAGTAAATTTTGCATTTGTTGTAGGGACTCTTCTATACTCCTTTCCAATGATAATTTTTCTTCAATTGGTGGTTCAGGAAAAGGAGTATATGAATCAAAATTGGGGAACGAATATTATGAAAATTGTGAACAAGATGGTTGAAAATTTGACTCGGGTTGGTGAATCCCCATGAACTCTGTGAAGAGTTGAAATTATTTTGAAAATTATGGTCATATGGTTGGGGATATGGGTCATATTGATTCGGATAATCCCAACCCGGCATATATGGTTAGTTCATGTTGTACATTGTCGGGTCAGAGTTATCCGAGTCAAATGAGGTCGGGGTGAAATATGGATTCATATTATAATTGAAAGAATTGTTGTTATTAAAATCCATATCACAATTTATAAAAAAGAAAAACAAACAAACAAACAAACAACAAAGAAAGAGAAAAAGAAAACAAGCCTATGCTAGGGTTGACTTAGGCCTAGACGACTCCTAACTGGTTAGACTGTCCACGGGGGGTATATTGTCGGAAGCTGACCATGAGTTAATCGGCCAGGTAGGGGCAGGACAGTGGGAGGTATCCGTACCGGAGCAACGGGCCTAATTATGCCAAACCACTGTTCTTCGAGGTTTCGCCTCTCAATCCCCAACCTTAGACACCAATTTAGCAAGAATCAAATTCTAACAACTTCTCCCTTAGGTCAATCTCCTAAATGAGTTCGAGATGTCTCTAGGGGCCAACGTTTAGCAATTTTTATTAAGGCTTGGGTTGTGTGAGTGGGGAGGTGATTTTTGGGCTAAGGGAGGGTAATAACTTCCCCACCTTATGTTGTATTGGGTGTTGCCCTTAAGTTTAATTTGTGCAAGTGTGCAAAATAGATAAGATGAACACAAAAAACGAGTAAATCACTGAAGTGTTTGTCCTAACTATATGCAATGCAATATGTACACCTCCTATCAGTATCACAACATTATAAGAATAAAATACAGTATATTAGAATAAAAATTGACACGTGCCTAGATGCAAATGTTTAAACTGTTTTAAAGCATCCAATTTCTGTATTTTAGTTCTTATAATTATTTACAGTGCACAGGTAATATAAACAAAAATTAGCAGCAGAGTATATGAATGCACAAGAAGTTACCCGACCACACTTGAGCAAGTGTGGACTTCTGCAATGCTAAAATTTAACCTGCACACCAAAAAAATAAAGAAGGAAAGTTAATAAACTTGTGAAATCAAACCGTTCCCATTTCCGACAACGGCGCCAAAATTTGATCGGGGGAAAACCGCGCACAAAAAGTGTATGTTTTGAAATCAAGATTTAAAATGTGTGTACTTTAGCTTCCTCGATACTTCCGTTATAGCACAGAGGCTAAAACGAGTCGAATCCACAAGGACGGGAGGCGATAGAAGCTTACACGGTATGTTCACGTGTATGTTAACGATTCTTCAAAGTTTTAAAGAATGAAAAGAAAGGAAAACAAAGAATAAAAAGAGAGGTACGGTGAAATACGAAGAGTGGGAAACATAGAAAAGAATATGTTTGTAGTTTTTAGAATGTTTCTAAACAAAGTGAAAAAGAAAGAAAACTCATGGCACTAACTACTAATGATTCCACTAACATGCTAACCTCTTAGTGATAGTTGCCTCACATGTATCATTGGTCATCACTAGTCCTTAGTTAAAGAGCGATTCAAAGCATGACCCATATGTAACTCATCACAACCCAACTCATCAAACAAGTGCAAGCTACACTTAAACCATCAATGCTATCGAAAAGTAAGCATGGAGTAAAGTAATGTTAGCTTGTTAGTGGTTAAGAAGTTAGAGTGTTAGATCATCATCATGAGCCAGCAATGGCTCTTGCAAGAGAAAGGCCAAACCGAGGCTATTAGATTCATGTGGATTATCATAAAAGAAGTTGGCAAGTTAGTGGTTAGTAGTTAGTTACCATGAGAGAGAAGTTAGCTACACATGTAAAAGAGATTGGAGAGAAGAAAACATAGAGAGGTAAAGAGAGCATCTTTCATAGATTGTCACCTTCTATTACAAGCACTCTTGCATTCCAAGCATGTATCACTCTCTCTCCCTATTACAAGATCTACAAAATAGAAAATACAATGGAGAAAGAAGAAATAACCTAAACTAAACTACCCTAAACTACAACATGAAGATGAAACTACTCCTAAAACTCTGCATATCTTTGCTCTGAAATCCCAGGGGGGTATTTATAGACACCAGGGAAGAGGGGGGCCAGGGGACAGGCCCTGGTTAAAAACGCGGCCGGGGCCACGGCCATACTGGGGCCACACGCGCGGCGCTTCGAGCCGCACGTGGTCCCGTCTGTTCCCTGTCAGGCCATATGCCCGGTTTCTTCTTTGCAGCCCCTAGTTTTTCACAGAATCAGCTCTCTAGGTCAATGGCTATCTTTAATAGGCTTTTAATCACTAATTACATGGTGATTTAGGGTCTTCTTCTTCATTGCACACCATGGACCTAGAATCAAGCAAGTAAAGCTTTATTAGCAGAATTTAATATGAAATTAATGTGAAGATGTGATACAAATTATGCAAAATTAGAGAATAATCACTTATATATATGGGTCTTTGGTTTTGATTTTGATACAAGAAGATAACACAAGTTTTCAAGTTTGTTTTAAAAGAAAACAATTTTCTAGCTTCCAATCTTCAAGTTCTATATTTCCAAAGCTATTTTCAGTTGGTTTTAAAGCTCTTCTATTCTTTCTAATTGAATTCCATCTCTCACTTAACTTCCTGAGCTACACTTCATATTCTACTCTGTAGGAAGTTATAAGAGAGAGTGTTTGTGATTTCTTTGGATCACCAAGAGCTTTGTAATCTCAATTGGCTTTGTGCTACTCTTGTGTAGAGGGTTGAGTGGTGGAGTTGTGTACTCTGGTCTTGTGTAAACCAAATTGTAATTCCTTTATGTAAGGTTCCTTTGTGAAAGATCCCTTAGAAGATAGTGAAATTCTTCGTAGTGGTGAAGGCGGAGACGTAGAGCGGTGGCTCGAACCTCGGAACAAATTCTTTGTGTTTGTGTTTGCCTGTATCTTACTCTCTATTATTTTTACTTTTCATACTTGTGTGGTTGTTCATCCTGCCTAATATCATTGCTTGCATTTCTTCCATCACTTTCATTATCAATCTATACTCATCTCAAAAAGGAGCCAATTGAGCTCCTCAACTCATTATCTAGAGAATCAAAGAGGAGAAATTCTAGAGCCCTTCATGGAGAATTGGCTTCAATTTTTATTTTTGGTGACCGTTTGCATAATTCATCATAAGTAGTGTTAACATTATATTTGATTAGCAAAACACTTATTCACCCCCCTCTAGGTGTATTTCACATTCCACACAATAAATTGCAAGTTACTATTAGATCATCAAAATCAGTTAGAGATGAGCATGAAATAAAGTTTGCATTGCAAGTCAGCTTGTTAATTGTTAGATGTTAAAATGTTAGAATCCATCATCATGAGCCATCAATGGCTCTTGCAAGAGCAAGGCCTTGTATATTTTATTAGATTCATGTGGATTATCAAGTAAGTGGTTAGCTAGTTAGTGGTTAGTAGTTGATTGCCATGAGAAGAAAAACTAGCTAAGCATCATGTAGAAGATGGAGAAGACTACAATGAAGAAGAAACAAGACACCTTTACATAGATTGTCACCCTCTATTACATCAATATCTACCTGAATCTAAAAAGAGAATGAAAATACAAAAGAAAAGAGAAGAAGAACTACACTACCTACACTAAAGGAGAGAAAACCCTAGTCTACTGCTCTTCGTTCTCATTTCTGGCCCAAACTTGCAGATTTATAGGCTTTTAAGAAGCATCTGGAAGGCGAGACGACACGCGTCGAAGATCGACACGTGGGCCCACCAAAATGCCATGTTTGCTCGGCAATTGTCGCGTTTTCACGACAATACCAGGGACTTAGGTCCCTGGTTTTGGTCCGTGGTTTCGTTCAGCTGCGAGGAACTTCTAATTATCTCCAGTTTTGGGTGAATTGGAACCAGATTTTTTAGATTCGTCCCCAATTTTTGGATCCGATATGTCTTTTAGAAGCTCTCTAGCTTGCTCTTCAAGAAATGAGATTTAATTACCCAAAATTGGGTTTAATTATGCTCTTATTACTCCTTTACCCCTAGACTCTTGATTATCTGCAAAATAGACCAAAACACGGGTGAGAAGCGTTATTTTATTCATAAATCGGTAGGAAAATACGATGTAATGATGCAAAATTGTAGACTAATCACCCACTAACCGCTAACTTCCTTGATGATAGAGCCTCACAATGAATCCTTGGCCTTCACAATTCTTGTGTTATGAGAACTTGTCATGTGGTGTCCGAATAAAAGTTCTTCCCCCATTAACTTGCTTCACACGGCAAAAACTTGAACATCACCCCATCAAGATCCGTTTTAAGGCAAGAATGGGGTGAGAAACAAGTGCACGATCGGTATCAGAAGGATGAGTGGGTAATCTCTAACTTACAAAATAAAGAAAGGTTAATACATCAATAAATCATCAAGAACACATAGCTAAGCATGAAATATGAGAGTTAGCTTGCATGTTAGAGTTAGAACCCTTCATCGTAAGCCATCCATAGCTCTTGCTTGCACAAGCTTATTGTGATGCTCATTGATTCATATGGGTTATCAATCAAGTAGTTAGAGATTAGTGAATTAGTAGTTAGTTAGCTATGCAATAGAGAATTAGCTAGACATAAAATGAATGAGTAAGAAAGTAGACATTTTTACACTAATTGTAAGGAAGAAAAACATGTAAAAAAGAGCAATGAAACTAGAGGAAGAAGATGAAGAATGCTTGTATTGATTTGTCACTGACCTAATACAGAACACTCTCTCTATTTTCTAAACTAATACAAGAGAAAAGAAATTATAAAAGTATCTAAAGAAAAACCAAGAGAGAAAAATGCTTTAAAATTCTTAACTCCCCTCATCGGATAACCAGAGGGGGTATTTATAGCCTCAAAATCCTAGTCCAATCAATCAATACTGTAGAAGAAAACGTCGCGCCAACGACCATGATCTTGCCTCATTTCCTCGACTTTTGTTGTGGAAGCACAGCAAAGATGCGGCCATTAGGCCAGCGTCAGAGGGTGCCAGCTTGTCTCTGCTCCTTCTAGAAGGTTCTATATTCTGAATATTCTCTGTTGGCCCAAAGGCCATTAGCCTTAGTATTGATGATAAAAAACCATATGTAGTTATGTATTAACAAGATGTTTAATTAAGTTTCAGGTAAAATTATATGTTGCATTTTGGCTCCATCACAAGACTCACACATTTGAAAGTCAAGAAGATTTAGATCCCAGAGCCTAGCACACTAGAAGAGCTCAAGGATCAAGCGATATTCAGAAGACTATTTCAATATTTGTATTTTTACTTCTTTTATTTTAGATAGGATTTATAGCCGTTTGTTAAAACCAAGATGATAGAGGTTAATAGCTTTTGGGATTGACACACAACATACACACATTTCATATTTCTCTGTGTTTTTCAAACAAAAGTTTACAACTAGGCTTCTTACCATTTTTCTTATCGAGTTTCAGAAAAATCAAGTTTCAGAAAATCAAGTTTCGAAAAAATAAGTTTTGGAAAAACTGATTTTGGTTTTAGAAAAGAATTTTGTCAAAATATGGTTCTAATTTATTTGGTGTTGATCCATGATCATACCCTAGTTCTTTAAGACCCTAGAACACTATTTTGTATTTATATATCAAAAGAATTTTCATTGGACAAAGATTGCTTTTGCATAGATATCCAGATCAAGATTTTGGCCCACTTCCGGTCGACCGGTCGGTCGACCGTTGGCAGAGCAAAATTGCTCTGTCAGTCGACCACATGGTCGATCGACATGCACCAAAGTGCAACCGTGCACTTCGATCGACCGTGTGTTGACCGCCTGCAAGAGCATTGCTCTCTGTTGTGTTTGGTCGATCGCCCGGTCGACCGACAGAGAGTTTTCACTCTCTGGTTGGGAACCTCGGTCGACCGTCCGGTCGACTGCTTCCCCAACAGTCAAAAATCCGACCGTTGGCGGTCGACCGCCCAGTCGACCCGCAGCAGAGTTTTCTGCTAAGTTGGCTCCCAACGGCTAGTTTCTAATTTGTCTTTTTCTAGGTCTTGTCCCAACGGTTCTATTATGTTCTTTAGCGTTGTTTTGATCCCCTATAAATAGTGGGACTATGAAACAACTCCACAATAAGATTTCAAAGCCTTAGATCAAAGTTTTACAAGTTTTAGCCTCTTTACAAAAGATTTCTCTTTGAGCCAAAGATTTTCAAAGTTCTTGTTTTTAGATTGAGTCTTTCCTCTACATCTTTACTAGCTATTTTCACTACACAATCCCAAAGAGCTTCACTTTCTCATCTTGATTATAGGGTTGTGCTCGTGAGCTATTTTGTGGTCAAGAGTTGATCACCGATTTCCTTCGATTGAGAAGTTGTAGAGGTTGCGACCTCGAGCGAGCTAGTGGCTCCAAGTTGGTGTTGCGACACCGTGAGAGAGGAAAAGTGTTGGCTCAGAGGCCCATCACTCTAATTTTGATGATAATTAACTCATGTAGTTATAGTTTACTAATAATCTTATATTTAAATAGTTTCAGTGATTGACCAAGATATTAGTAGGTGTTTAGCTTCAACAAAGGAGTTTTGAAGCTTACATGTGTTGATTCAAGAGCTCGTGCGTCAAGATCGCATCTAGCGCTCGGTTGGAGTCAAGCTCGTTGGATCGTGTATGGATCGAGTCATCTTGGAGATAAGAAGACTTCAGTTTGTGTTTAGTTTAGTATGTTTATATCTTATGTAAAGATTTGATAGTATTGATATGCTCAAGTTCACATACACACACAAGTTTAAAGTTTATTGGTTTTGGTTTTCGGTTTAACCGATTTTGGATTTCATGTCAAAAACATAGATATATATATCCTTTTATGTATATTGGATTCTATCCATATACAATATACTTCAAAGTTGTTTCAATATCATGTTTTTGTATCCATATGAGTTTTGGAGAAAACGGTTTTCCATTTCAAAAATTCAAGTTTGGAAAATACCGATTTTGGTTTAAAGGCAAATTTCAATATCACAAAAATAGTTCAAATTGTTTATAATATGTGTTGAATTTTAGTCACACATAATTGTATTTTAAAGATCTTATAAGAACTTATTTTTGTGGAATTATGTGATTTTATGGGATTTAATTGAAGTTAAAAAGACAAGTTTTTCAATCCTAAAAATCCCAACCTGACTGCTCTGGCGGTCGACCGGACCAGGATTCGATCGACCGTCACGGTCGACCAATGTGCACGGGACATGCACAAAGGCCAGCCATTCGGCCGGTCGACCGCGCGATCGACTGACTGAAAGCACCCCACTCTCGGGTAGGGGCCGGTGGACTGAGCGGTCGACCGATGGCTTTGGCTCGGTCGACCGGGCGGTCGACCGGAGGCACAACGGTCATAAAAATGACCGTTGGCCGGTTGACCGGGCGGTCGACCAGAAGGGCAGTTTTGCCCTTTCCTGGCTGCCAACGGGCAGATTTTGGAGAGGCCATAAATATGCCTTCTCTTGAGTTATTTTCAACAAGTTTTTAGAAGAGAAAAATTCCTATCTTTCAAGTGATTTTCAGCAAGAGTTTTTGGGTTAAAAAGATTCATTCTTTATTTGTTTTAAAGGGTTGGAAAAATCAAGAAAAAGAGAAGTCTTTGGGAATTATTTTGTTCTTCATTTCTATATTATCCTAGAAGTTTTCCCAAGTATTTTCTTTGTGACTTTGATTTCCAAACTCTTTATTTTCTCACACTTGAGCTATCTATCTATCCTATCTATTAGGATCTTGTTTTTGGTGAGAAATTAGTTTGTGATTTAGTGAGACCACCAAGAGTTGTAAACCTTCTTTTATTTGAGTTCCCTCTTATGTAGAGTTGAGTGTGGAGGTTGTGTTGGTATCCCTCTAAGTGTATAAGTGATTGAGGTTGTTATTTAGCTTTGAGCCTTATCCCTCTAGTGTGAGGTGATTGTTGTTTGGCTAAGTGCCCATCCCTAGTGTAGAGGTGATTGTTGTTGTACCTTGCCTCTTGTGTAGAGGTTGTGTTTGTTGGAGAAAGGAGTTGTGTACTCCAAATTTGTATTACCCAAATCCTCAGTGGAGGTTCCCTGCGTGGGAAGTCCTGTGTGGACGTTATAGTGAAAATCCTTCTGTGTGAAGGCGGGAACATAGAGCAGTGGCTCGAACCTCAAAATATATCTTTGTGTTTGCTGATCCACTATCTCTTAACTCTCTCTCTTATTTACCTTGCATTATTTCATATTGTTCATTCATACATATATGCTTGGTATTATTTGTGTGCCTCATTTGTGTTGAACTAAGAGAGCTTTACATAGCACCTGAACTCTTATTTAGAGAAATTTAAAGGAGATAGTCCAGAGCCCGTCACCAGGAATTCGGCTACACTCTTTGGTTACACTAAGTGTGTTGCAATTAGTTTTTAATTCCACATCATTTGTCATTAGATTAGCCATACACCTATTCACCCCTCCCCCTCTAGGTGTAGTTTCAATTGATTTCAGAGCCTACGCTCCTGATATTAGGTTTAACCACCTAGGAGTGAGATCTTTGTTAGCTAATCTATATTTGCATTTGCACACATATAGTTTATACACTCATGGATTTCATGACCCCTCCTATGTTTGATATTTCTAACATCGATGTATGAAAACTTAAGATGAGTATGTCCTAAAAACCCTAAGAATGCTTGTTTACCTTGCCGGTACTAAGAAATCTTATCTTTGTAATAGCAAGCATATAGAGGCCAATGCACAAACCCTAGAAGCACTTAGATGCACTCTAAGCAAAGAATTTTGTGTATGGTTTCTCATTGTGATTCCGCTTTTGCAGTGTGGAACACTTTGACCTTTCCCGCGCTTCAAACGACAAAATATGTGGAGGAGGAATCTAGTGGAGATGAGTCCGACCAACCTTGCTACATAGTCCAAGGGAATGACTCCCTTGAGATAAACTCAGATACTCAACTAGATGATAGTGCTAGTTCTTCAGGTGATGATTATGTTGATGCTGATGCATTAAATGAAGAACTTTCCATTGTTTGTGAGAATTTGCTTGAAAAATACCAATGATTTAGGCAAAACCTGCACATAAAAATAAAGAATTTCAGATTTAGAATGAAGATGTGCAAGTGCTCAATTCTTACCACTATAGCAAGTGGCTATGCGGGTAGTGATCCACAGAGAGGGTTTTGCGATAGAAGCGTTTACGTTTTTGTATTGAAATTTTATGAAAACCAAACGAGAGTCCTTCTCTGTTTTAAGTTAAAAAAAATGGAAAAGAATTATGTTAAAGTTAGAAGAAAATGAGAGATGAAGAAGGTGGAAAAAATCAGAAAACGGCGAAAGTGACTATGTACAAATGATTATTTACAAGGAAGTGAAAAGAAGTGGTGTTGGTGATTTAATTTACAGAAATGAAAGAAAAGAAAGAAGAGGAAGAAATACTTAACTAGATTGATTGATGACTTACCTGAAAACCTTTGCATGTTCTACCTTTGTTTAGGAGGCGTTCAACGCATAGATCATAAGCCCGAACTCAGTCCCCGTTCGCATTATATCATCAAGTCTCGCACAAGCATGAAGTGATACGTCTTGAGGAGGAGAACGTCTTCATGAACTATCGTTGGCACTCACATAACATCGTTATACTTGTGCTTTGGAATTCACTTGTAAACTCAAAAAAAACAAACGAGGTAAAGTAGAAGAGGAAGACGAAAACAAAAGAAAACGAAAGTAAAGAAGAACATAAAAATATTACCTTTTATTGCTTGAAACGATGGAAGAAAGGAGGAGGGTACATCGGTGTCACCTCAACATATTCCTCTCTCTCTTACTTACATGAATCATCATCTAACCTAAGATTATATACACATTACAATTACATAATAAAGAAAAAAAAGACCTAAACTACAAATGAAAACTAGGCTAAATCCTATCTTTGCATGGTCGTCCATTTTCAGCACAAAGAATGGCCTTTTATAGGCAAAACCCTAACTATCAGGATCCCGGGGAGATCGGGGAAGCAAACGCTCCCCCTAACTCCCCAACCTTGCCGCGTAAACGTGGCTTTTGCCGCGTTTTCGCGGCTAGGGTGTGGCCAGATGGCCACACCCTGTTGGTGGGTTGCCCTGGTTTCGCCCTCTGACTTTATCTGGAGTTGGTTTTTCAATTTGAGTCCCGGATTCTGACGAAATGACCTTGGATTCTTGGCTTTAACCGATCGATTCTGAGAGGATTCTTCTCAACCGGTTTTCAACGTCTTGATTTTGCCCTGATTTACTGAATGTGAATTAATTCTGATTTAATTCAGAATTTTGGTGGGCTTTGGGCTCATTTCTCTTCATCTCCTTAAAGAATGGGCCTGCAAATAAATTAAGCAATTAATTAAGACAATGCAAAGTTTTATTCTAGAATAAGTATGGAAATATGATACTAAATATGCAACATTAGCGATCAATCACACCCCCATACCTATCTTTTGCTCGTCCTCGAGCAAAACAACTAAACTATACTAAGGATTATTAGACCACTTTCGCAGGTCACGTGATTGCACTGAGCATGTGCAACAAGCCGTTAAACCTCTAGGTTTCCCCTAGAGGACGAGTTTTGTCTCGTGAGGGTTTTCAGCGGATTACACCACAAAATCCATAAAGAGTGGAAAATAAAGAGTTAGTATTTTCGAAAAGCATTTTGAAAGGGAAAAAAATATTTGAAATATAATTGTAAGATCTAAGCAATCTATAAGTTATAGGAAAACTGAATTTTTCATTCCTACACTTAGTCTCTATTCAAAAATTTATTATCAATCAAAGTAAGGAGTCAAATTGTACTTTTCATCTAGTCTATTACTTTACCCTAAGTCATATGCACCTTGTGACTGTGAAAATTTTGACTAAGGGTTCATTAACTCTAACTCTTATGCCTTATTTATTTATATATATATACTTTTTTTTGTGGTATTATTCCTTAGTTCTATTAGGCTTTCTAATCTGCCCATGTAACGAGCCTTTAATCGATGACTCCCAAACCAAACGGTCTTAGGGCATCGGGTGAGAAGACACCCCTAGGACTTAAGGACTCGAGCAAACAAGGCCACAAAACTAAGGATTTTTTTATATGAACCCCTTTTAGGCGTGGATACTTATGCTTTATTGGCACAAATACCCAGCTTAATCAGAGAATATATATATTTTTCATTTCAAACTTATCTAATCATCTTTCGCATAAATACTAAGGCTTGCTTAGGCCAAAGCACCTAGCTAATCAATAATTAGACTTGTTTTTTTCCTTTTTTTTTATAAGGCATAAGAATCTTGTTTTTGAATCCTAAGTGTGTAAGTGTATGAAGTGTGCATATTTCATCAAGGTAAAGATCAAGACTAAATTACTTTGACAAATTTTCTTCCTAACCCCTAAAAATCAAACAAATAATCTTATTTTGACCAAGTATAAGAAATCCTAATTTAGATTTTCCTATTCCTTAAAATTAACTTAATTTCTTACAAAAAATATATCAAAATATTGTTTCTATTTTCAAAAAGTTTTTAAAAGTAAAGAAAAATGTCAATCATTTTTTTTTGAAGTTATGTTAGAACCCTCCCCCACACCTATCTCATGCATTGTCCTCAATGTATGAATTAATGCATAGATGCATGAAAAAGAAGAAAGGGAAGGAAAATGTTACCTTAAGGTGGTGGTTCCGGTGGTGGTCTGATTGGTCCATGAAATGCGGCCCAATCAACTTTTTGTTGGGTTCGGAGGAACCCACCAGAAATATCTTTAATATAACCCATTAAAAAGATAAATCCATGAAGAACTTTTATTAAAAATTTAACCCCATCTAATTTTCAAATTCCATAACTAATTTCAGAGTCAAATTTGTCAACCACCTCGCTCCAGAATGGAGTATGAAAAGATAGAATAATTGACTTGGACTCAGGAAGTACAGGAACTAATACTGACTCAGGAAAGTGACTTAAGTCAAGTAAAGGTTCAGGAGTCGAGATTGGTTCAAGAAGCGGGTCCAAGTCAAGAAGTTGAAACTCAAGTCCACATGTATTTTCTAACAATGGGATGTGACTTAATATTGGTGATTCAAGTTCAAGAATGATAGGTGGGGGAATCAAAACTGACTCTAAAATATTACTCAAGTTTGGTAACAAAACAGGAGTCAATATTGATTCAGAAAGGTGAACTGGATCACAGATTTGAGAATCTAGGTCACATATCTCATTGAGTTCAATATCATAAAAATAAGAACTTGCCAGTTTGTCAATAGGATCTTCAAAAGTGTACAACTGGTCAAGTTCAATATGATCCTCAAAGATGGGTGATTCAATTTCAATTTCATTATGAATTGGTACAGGATCCAATGCTGACTCCGGGAAAAGATTGAAGTCAGGTGAAGATACCGGAGTCATTATTGAATCAGGAAGAATAATTGAATCACTAAGTTGGGGTTCAAGATCATATTCATTCTCAAGTTCTATTTCAGGAAAGGAATAACTTGTCAAACTGTCAATATCTTTTTCAAAATTTGGAATTTGGGCAAGTTCAAATGGTTGTTCTGAAATAAAATCTTGATTTCCAAAACAACATGACTCTTCGGCTCTAATAGAATGGTAAGTGACATCAGAACGGTGGGAACGTAGAGATTCGACCATCATATCTATGTCACGATTACGAGCATTTTGAGCCTGAGTCATGGCTTCAAGCATTTTTTCATAGTTGATAGGCTCATTGTTTTGATGAAAAGATGAAGTATTGTCTTGGAATTGGTGGTGAAATTGTGAGTCCATCAGATTTTAGGATTTGTGGTTGGACTCACTCATACTCATTTCCAAAATTGATAGTTTTCTATTTTGGACTGGTGGAACTGAGTAAGAATCTTGAAAATATTGTGGACTAGGTGGAGAAGGAGGACAAATTGGTTGAAAATTAGACTCGGGGGAGGTGAATCCCCAATGACTCTGTGAAGAGTTGAAATCATTATGGAAATTATAGTTATTAGGTTGGGGATATGGGTTATATTGATTCGGATAAGACCAATCCGGCACACTAGGTTGGTTAAAGTTATGATATGCCGGGTTGGTAATATCCGAAAATGAAGTCGGTGTGTAATATGGATTATTATTGAAGTTGGAAAAATTATTATTATAAGCCATATCACACAATGGAATACAAGCAAAAAGAAAGAAAAAACAAGCAAAGAAGCAAACAAATAAAAGGAAAAAATTCTAACTAAGTTAGGGTAGACCTATGACCTAGACGACTCCTAACTGATTAGACTGTCCACGGGAGGTTTAATGCAGACTTTGACCACAAGCTAATCAGCCAGGTCAGGGCAAGGTTGGTGGGAGGTTTTCCATCAAAGACTTTCCTTAATTAAATAACCACCAACCTTCGGGCTTTCGGCCCTCAATCCCTTTCCTAGACACTGATTGGCAGGAGTCAAATTCCAACACCTTTCCCCCTTAGGATAATCTCCTAATTGAGTCCGAGATGTCCCTAGGGCCAACGTCTACTCATTTTTAGTTAGGCTTGGGTTAGTGAGTGCTTGGAATCTGATTTTTGGGCTAAGGAAGGGTGATTAAATCCCCACCTTATCTTGTTATGGGTTAGTGCCCTTAAGATAAGTTTGCGCAAGTGTACAAGATATGTAAATAGAATTCACTCAAAGCAATAAAAATCAACCAAAAGATGAGTCCTATTCTACATGCAATGCATACGTACCTTGCTCCAACACTCTTCAACAGTAAAAATAAATGAATTGAAAAGACACGTGCCTAAAATGCAAACGTCTAATCAATTTTTTTATCTTTTCAACAAATGTTTTACTGTTGATTATTAGCAGGCTTATGTGATGGCATATTAGAAAAAGTAAATTTGCAGAAAACTACAATTTGCAAAGCAAGCAGCCCTGCAAAAAGAACGTTAGTAGTCCACTCCTTTTTGTCGCGGGTCCGCGTCTTTGGCCGCGAAAACGCGGCAAAGCAGAGGGCACTTGGTCTCTGCTTTCTAGAGCAGAGGCCCAAGGCCACTTATATGTTACTGCAACCTTAATTTTCTGCTTTGCTTGCCCTTAACCTGCAACAGAGAAGAAAATTTGTTTAGTTCTAAAAAATTCTCAAAAAATCAGATTTCAATAAAAACGTTACCCTCCCCGGTAACGGCGCCAAAATTTGATTTGGGCAAAACCTGCACATAAAAATAAAGAATTTCAGATTTAGAATGAAGATGTGCAAGTGCTCAATTTTATCGCTATAGCAAGTGGCTATGCGGGTCGTGATCCACAAGAAGGGTTTTGCGATAGAAGCGTTTACGTTTTTGTATTGAAATCTTTATGAAAACCAAACGAGAGTTCTTCTCTGTTTTTAAGTTAAAAAAAATGGAAATAAATAATATTAAAGTTAGAAGAAAATGAGAGATGAAGAAGGTGGAAAAAATCAGAAAACGGCAAAAGTGACTATGTACAAATGATTATTTACAAGGAAGTGAAAAGAAGTGGTGTAGGTGATTTAATTTATAGAAATAAAAGAAAAGAAAGAAGAGGAAGAAATACTTACCTAGATTGATTGATGACTTACCTGAAAACCTTTGCATGTTCTACCTTTATTTAGGAGGCGTTCAACGCATAGATCATAAGCCCGAACTCAGTCCCCGTTCGCATTATATCATCAAGTCTCGCACAAGCATGAAGTGATACGTCTTGAGGAGGAGAACGTCTTCATAAACTATCGTTGGCACTCACATAACATCGTTATACTTGTGCTTTGGAATTCACTTGTGAGCTCAACAAAAACAAATGAGGTAAAGTAGAAGAGGAAGACGAAAACAAAAGAAAATGAAAGTAAAGAAGAACATAAAAATGTTACCTTTTGTTGCTTGAAACGATGGAAGAAAGGAGGAGGGTACATCGGTGTCACTCTCAACATATTCCTCTCTCTCTCTTACTTACATGAATCATCATCTAACCTAAGCTTATATACACATTACAATTACATAATAAAGAAAAGAAAGACCTAAACTACAAATGAAAACTAGGCTAAATCCTATCTCTACATAGTCGTCCATTTTCAGCACAAAGAATGGCCTTTTATAGGCAAAAACCTAACTATCAGGATCCCGGGGAGATCGGGGGAGCAAACGCTCCCCCTAACTCCCCAATCTTGCCACGGAAATGCGGTTTTTGTCGCGTTTCCGCGGCCAGGGTGTGGCCATCTGGCCACACCCTGTTGGTGGGTTGCCCTGGTTTCGCCCTCTGACTTTATCTGGAGTTGGTTTTTCAGTTTGAGTCCCAGATTCTTACGAAATGGCCTTGGGTTCTTGGCTTTAACCGATCGATTCTGAGAGGATTCTTCTCAACGGTTTTCAACCTCTTGATTTTGCCCTGATTTACTGAGTGCGAATTAATTCTGATTTAATTCAGAATTTTGGTGGGCTTTGGGCTCATTTCTCTTCATCTCCTTAAAGAATGGGCCTGCAAATAAATTAAGCAATTAATTAAGACAATGCAAAGTTTTATTATAGAATAAGTATGAAATATGATACTAAATATGCAACATTAGCGACCAATCAACCAACTCTTGAAAAAGGAAACTTTTAAAATAAAGAAGAAAATAAAGATTTATTTTCTAAACTTAATATAGCTTTGCAAGAAAGGGGTGAGATTTCAAATGAAAGGGGCTCATTGAAATCCCAACTTGATGTTGCCCTAAATTTAAAAAAAAATCTTAAAAAGTAAAAATAATTGTGATGAAGTTTTAAAGAAATATCTATCTTCAAAACTTGATTTTGTTTTAAAAGAAAATGAATCTTTGAAAAATAAAATTGTTTTAATTTCAAAGAAATTGAATTTGGTTTCAAAGGAAAATGTTTCTTTGAAAAATGATGTTAATTCACATCTTTGCCATGCTTTACCATCTAGTATACCTATTGCATGTTCCACTTCTTCTTATAACATTGAAAATGATATAAATATGTTAAAGAAGAATGTTGATTGTTTGGGCTCCACTTTGAGCCAATGTGCCATGAACCACACACGGTTGGAATCCATGTTTCACAAGAAACATGCTCCTCTTATACATGCATACAAACCACGGCATACACATGCTTCTCATGTTCATACACATAACACAATGTATGTTTATGTGTACACATGTACACATTGTGGACTGATTGGCAAAAAGCCAGCACAAGAATAAGTAAAGGAATGTTGGTCGATGTTACTGCTTTTACAATTCCTCCGTAGTAGCGAATGGCTATACGGGTCGTATCCACAAGGAGGGAGAGCGATGAAAGCTTGATGCGGCTTCTTTGTTCAAGAAAAGAGAAAGTTCTTTGTTTCAAATAAAGAATTTTGAAAATGAAAACAAGTTGGTTTCAAGAATTGTTTGGAATTGTTTGGTGGTTTGTAAAAATAATTTTTCTTAATGGTAAAAGTGCATGGCTAACTCTCTACTAAGTGCTCCCACTAACCTCTAACTTCTTGAAGATGTGGTCTCACGATGGATCAACCCTTATGCATGTAAAATCACCTAGAGCGGGGTGAATAGGTGATGGCTAATCTAATGGTCACTAAATGCAGAATTAAAAACTATTAAACTAAACACCACGTATAACACAAGAGTGTAGCCGAATTCCCTGTGAGGGCTCTGGACTAACTCCTCAAGATTCCTCTAAATAAGAGTTGAGGTGCTGCGTTGGCTCTCTTGGTTGAATACAAGTGTTAGCAAACAATCCCCAAGCATATACAATATGAGCTCACAATATATATATCAAGCATATAAGATGAAAGAAATAAAAGCATGCAAGATATAAACAAGAGTAAGAGATAGAGAGAGAGCAATCGCAAAAACGGGAGATTTGTTTTGAGGTTCGAGCACACTTGCTCTACATCCCGCCTTCACACTTGAAGGATTTCTACTAAAATCGATCCCACCGGATCACTTGGTGCCGCAACACCTACAAGCTCTTGGACTCCCTAGTCCTTCACTTGTTCCCGCTAGAACACACCGCAAGCTCACTAGCTCGCCGAGGCCGCACCTCAAACACCGAGTTCACACACGAATTCGAAACACTGCGAACACACATGTCCGCCTCCTCAAAGTACAAGAAAGAACTCTTGGTGATCTAAACACTTTGATCACCAATAAAAACTCTCACTAGAACACTCCTATAGGATGAATATGTCAATGGGTTGCTCAAGTGTTGTGAGAAAAATAAGGATTGAAATGGTGGAGGAAAACTCAAAGAAATCACTTTTAAACACTCTTGGTAAACTCCCCTTTTGATTGGAAATATTTGCTCTCAATTAGTGGAGAAAACCTCTTAATAGAGTAGGAAAAACTGGCTTAAAAACTCTCCAAAAATCTTGTAGAGAATAGCCCCCAAATGCCCCAATTTATAGAGTTAGAAAAAACTAGCCATTGGAGCCAGGTTGGCCAGACGGTCGATCGCCCGGTCGACCGCCAACGGTCAGATTTCTGACCGTTGGGGCAGCGGTCGACCGAGACCATGGAACAGAGAGCAGGTCTCCTGCCGGTCGACTGGCCCGGTCGACCGGGGCTTTCCAGATAGCAGAAGCTCTCTAGCGGTCGACCGGGTCGGTCGACCGGCCCTCCAGCAAAGGCTGGCGTGCACGTTTGTGCACGTCGGTCGACCAGCTCGGTCGACCGACTTCAAGCGCGGTCGACCGCCCCGGTCGACCGGCTGAAGCCAGACAGGTCTAATTAGGGATTTAAAAGGTTATCTTTTTGGCTCAAATAAAATCCCAAAAATTCACGAAAAATCTAGAAAAATAGTTTTAACATTATAATTTGATAATCAAACATGCTTGCACAAAATCAAGACATGTTACAAATAATTTGAACTATTTTTGTAACTTGAAAATTTTGGCTAAAAATGAAAACTGTATTTTCCAAAATTGGTTTTTCCAAAACATCTCCAAATACAAAAACAAGATATTTAAAATAACTTTTAAAGCATACAGTGTATGGATATGATTCACTAGACATACATGGTGAAATATCTATGTTTTTGACAATAAGATCTAAACATGGTTTTGGTTAAGACATGTATATAAGAAATTCCAAAAACCAAACCGGTATTTTTCAAAAAGAAAACTCTTTTGTATTTTTCTAAAATAAAAATTCTTTTATTAAAACTCATCTAAAACAAGAGTGTGTGTGTGCATATGGTATACTTGAGCAATCCACCAACTATTCTATCCTTTACATTTTATCTAAAAAACAAAATCTTATAAAAACAAACGTAGACACAAGTCTTGATCTTGAAGTCATCACATTTTCTTGACTTGGTCCAAACACGATCCATAGAGCTAGACTTCTCTTGAGTACTTGATGTGGTCTTGATGTACAAGCTCTTGAATCAAACCGTGCTAGCTACAAAACTTGACTTTAAATCCTTTGTTGAAGCTACACACCTATTAAGATCTTGATCACAAATCTGAAACTAAATAAACACAAGATCATTAGTACTATAACTACATGAGTTGATCATTATCAAAACTAGAGTGATAGGCCTTTGGGCCAACAATCTCCCCCTTTTTGATGATGACAAAACTCATGAAGTTATATATATATGCATGGATTAAAGTAAAGCTTCAAGGAAGCTCTCCCTTAACTCATGCATAACAATAAACAAATAAATATGCAATGAAGCTCATAAACAGGTATGCAAATACACGGAGATAAAACATGCAAAACAAGCATGAAACACATCAAATTCTTTTTCTCCTATTTGCAATACAAAACATATATGCACAAACATAAATTCTTCTCCCCCTTTATGAATAAAGTAAGGAAAGCATGTATATATACCAAAAACTTCTCAAATACTTCTCCCCTTTTTGTCAATCATCAACAAAGGGTTAAAGTAAAAACAAATCTTCTTCCCCTTTTTCTCAAAAGCAAAAATCAATAAAAGGGGTGACATTAAACAAATCAATAAAGGATATATGCGATATACATTCATGAAGAGGAAGACGCTAAGTTAACTTTCCTACACATATACATTACATGAAAGAGGGATGACAAGCCCTAATTCACATAACGCATAATATGTAATGCATAAAAGGAGATGTGAAGCTCCCCCTACACACGTGTACCACATAAAGAAGAGTTGTCAAGCTCCTCAATATAAGATACACTCAACATGAATCTATATGTAGAAGAGATGTTAAGCTCTCCTTGCATATAGGTAATACAAATCAAAACATTTTGAATTTTCTCATTAAAACAAAATTTGAATTTTAATAAAGCAAATTTTGAGAATTCTTAGAAAAACAAATTTTTAAGATATCATATAAACAAAATTTTTAAGATACCAATTGTAGTCAAATTTTAAGATATCATTATAAATAAACATTACAAATTTTGAATTAATCAAAATAGAATCATATTGATACTAATTGAAAATTATTGTAAATTATATTGATAATTGAATATTATTGTACATTTTTTATATCAATAAAAATATCAATTTTAAAAATAATGCATAAGCTTATTAAAATATCAATTGAGAAATCAATTGAAAATAAAGATTTGAATTAAGCTTAGCATAAACAAATTATGTGCTTTAAATATGTAAGCCGATTTTTGATCAAGCACAAATATAACATATATATATGTATGAAAATGAAAATACCAATAGAAATTATGAAGCATACATATATAGGAAACATAGTATGAGTACATACAAAATGAATATCAATTAAGATACCAATTGAAAATAACAATGTAAATTAAGTATATAACTCATAACTAACAATTGAAGAACAATAACTAGTTAAAAGTAATTTTAAAAAAACTAGTTAAAGATCCTTCAAAACATGAAATTAAATCATTTGTTTTCATGAATCATACCATATACACAAGAGTTGACACTCAAAATCGATAAAACTCAAAAAGAATCATGAAACAAAGTCATGAATAAACAAATAAAGTGTGAGTGTACAAGAATCATGTGTTTAGCATTTTCCATGAAGATAATCAATGAAGCTCAAAACAAACATGAATAACATTTTATCGAACAAAACATGAAAATTTATTTTTAAAAACTAAACTTCTAGGTATATGTATGATATATCCAATCCTAACAATATGTATATATATCCCAAACATAAAAAAAAGAGTCCATAATGTAAATTGCATGAAGGCAAATGACTCATGGGGTATACATTATTTATTAGATTTGAATACAAGATATATATACATGAAGTAAAACATGAAAATAGGTAAAACAAGTGTAAATGAGAGAATCATCAAAACTAGGCTATACATGTGCAAATAGTGAGTACAAATGAACAATGAAGTGCAAACATATATGAATCAATTTGTTGCTCACTACTTGTACATGTATAAATTCAAGTTTTGAGAAAATCTACATTTAAACTAGTATTTACCACATGAAGCACAAAACATGAACATGCTAAAGATATCATATATGAATATGCATGTAAATAAATTAGGAGTTTAGAGATAGTTACCAAACCAAAGAACTATACTCCAAATCTCCAAAACATGGTGGTTGTTCCACCAAACCTCCTTGATAGCGGTGCATCAAATGTGTGTTCATTTAGTCCATATATCTACTACCAAGGCACCATCCCTCTCACGTCGTGTGAGAGCCCGCACCTACATCAAATACACAAGGTGGGGATTTTGGTACCCATTTTCTTTTGGGTCCTTGGGGTTAGTCTTGTAAGGAACCCAAACATTCTTCTTATTAGCAAAATTTAAAACATTTATCTTATCATAACAAAATTTTGCTAAATGGTCTTTGCGGCCACAATGTGTACATTTGTACACCTTAGGATGCATATGAGTGTGAGTGTGGTCATGGAGTGCAAAGTGTGCATATGCATGAGAGTGATGTGCATGAATATGTGGAGCTTGTTTCTTTGAAAACAAGGACTCCAATCTAGAATGGTTAAATGCACATGTGCTCAAAGTTGAGCTCAAACAATTTATTTTATTTTTCAAAAATTTCATCTCATTAGTGGTGGCATGTAAAGCATGATGAGAAATAGAATCATTTTTCTTATTCTTTTTAGAAAAATTTTCTTTTCTTTTTCAATCATTTTTCTTTTCAAAGAAGTGTTTTCATTTAAAGCAACTTCTTTTTGTTTTTCCACCAAAATAATTTCATTTTTCAAAGAAGTATTTCCTTCACATAAATCATTCAATTTAGACATCAAGGAAACATTCTCATTTTTCAAATTTTTATTTTCTTTTTTAAAACATGCAATTTTATTTTTAAAAGACTCATTTTCTTTTAAAACATTTTCAAATTTTGTTTGAAAAGAATCCTTTTCTTTTGACATGCAATCATTTTATTTTTCATTTTTTTTATTATCTGTTCTGAGCATGTCATATTTTCAAGAAGTTGTTGACAAAAAGATGTAAGCTCATCATAGGACATATCAACATCTTCATCTACCTCGGATTCGGTAGTTACCTCAAGGGGGTTATCCCCTTGGACCATATAGCACAAGTTGAAAGCATCACTTCCAACATCCGAATCGCTCCCCGCATAGTATTGTTCTTTTTCGCCAAGGGAAATCATGGTGTTCCACACTACAAGCCGAATCAATATTAGATACCCTAGATAAATATTCATCATTTAGGGTAGATCTTAAAGCATGTAGGGTTTTTGCATTAGCCTCAATATTTTTGCCATATTAACATATGAATCATTAATGGTAGCAAGATAAACATGAATGCCTAGGCCTTTGAGGAACAAAGACATCTTAACCTTCCAAGTTTGGATGTTAAGAATTTCAACGGTGGGAAGTGTCATGAAGTCCATGGTGTGTGTACAAATATTGTGATTAGCCTAAAAATGAGGATCTTAACTCTAGGTTGTAAGACCCAAATCAAGAGCACTTGGCTTTGATACCAATTGTAAAATCACCTAGAGGGGGGGTGAATAGGTGATGGCTAATCTAATGGTCACTAAATGTGGAATTAAAAAACTATTAAACTAAACACCACGTATAACACAAGAGTGTAGCCGAATTCCCCGTGAAGGGCTCTGGACTAACTCCTCAAGATTCCTCTAAATAAGAGTTGAGGTGCCGCGTTGGCTCTCTTGGTTGAATACAAGTGTTAGCAAACAATCCCCAAGCATATACAATATGAGCTCACAATATATATATCAAGCATATAAGATGAAAGCAATAAAAGCATGCAAGATATAAACAAGAGTAAGAGATAGAGAGAGCAATCGCAAACACGGGAGATTTGTTTCGAGGTTCGAGCACACTTGCTCTACATCCCCACCTTCACACTTAAAGGATTTCCACTAAAATCGATCCCACCGAATCACTTGGTGCCGCAACACCTACAAGCTCTTGGACTCCCTAGTCCCTTCACTCGTTCCTGCAAGAACACACCGCAAGCTCAGTAGCTCGCCGAGGCCGCACCTCAAACACCGAGTTCACACACAAACTCAAAACACCGCGAACACACTTGTCCGCCTCCTCAAAGTATAAGAAAGAACTCTTGGTGATCTAAACACTTTGATCACCAATAAAAACTCTCACAAGAACACTCCTATAGGATGAATATATCAATGGGTTGCTCAAGTGTGTGAGAAAAACAAGGATTGAAATGGTGGAGGAAAACTCAAAGAAATCACTTTTAAACACTCTTGTAAACTCCCCTTTTGATTGGAAATATTTGCTCTCAATTTAGTGGAGAAAACCTCTTAATAGAGTAGGAAAAACTGGCTTAAAAACTCTCCAAAAATCTTGTAGAAAACAGCCCCCAAATGCCCCAATTTATAGAGCTAGAAAAAACTAGCCGTTGGAGCAAGGTGGGCCTGACGGTCGATCGCCCGATCGACCGCCAATGGTCAGATTTCTAACCGTTTTGGGCAGCGGTCGACCGACCAGTCGACCGAGACCCTGGAACAGAGAGAGGTCTCTCTGCTGGTCGACCGGCCCGGTCGACGGGGCTTTCCAGAGAGCAGAAGCTCTCTAGCGGTCGACCGGGTCGGTCCAGCAAAGGCTGGCGTGCACGTTTGTGCACGTCGGTCGACAAGCGCGGTCGACCAGCCCGGTCGACCGGCTGAAGCCAGACAGGTCTAATTAGGGATTTAAAAGGTTGTCTTTTTGGCTCAAATAAAATCCAAAAATTCACGAAAAATCTACAAAAATAGTTTTAACATTATACTTTTATAATCAAACATGCTTGCACAAAATCAAGACATGTTACAAACAATTTGAACTATTTTTGTAACTTGAAATTTTTGCTAAAAATGAAAACTGTATTTTTCCAAAATTGGTTTTCCAAAACATCTCCAAATACAAAAACAAGATATTTAAAACAAATTTTAAAGCATAGAGTGTATGGATATGATCCACTACACATACATGGTGAAATATCTATGTTTTTGACAATAAGATCTAAACATGGTTTTGGTTAAGACATGTATATAAGAAATTCGAAAAACCAAACCGGTATTTTTCAAAAAGAAAACTCTTTTGTATTTTTCTAAAATAAAAATTCTTTTATGAAAACTCATCTAAAACAAGAGTGTGTGTGTGCATATGGTATACTTGAGCAATCCACCAACTATTCTATCCTTTACATTTTATCTAAAAAAATAAAATCTTATAAAAACAAACCTAGACACAAGTCTTGATCTTGAAGTCTTCACTTGAAGTCTTCACATCTTCTTGACTTGGTCCAAACACGATCTATAGAGCTAGACTCCTCTTGAGTACTTGATGTGGTCTTGATGCACAAGCTCTTGAATCAACCGTGCTAGCTCCAAAACTTGACTTTAAATCCTTTGTTGAAACTACACACCTACTAAGATCTTGATCACAAATCAGAAACTAAATAAACACAAGATCATTAGTACTATAACTACATGAGTTGATCATCATCAAAACTAGAGTGATAGGCCTTTGGGCCAACAATGCATATGAACTATTCACGTGGAAATCGAGTGAAAGTTCTTCCTTTAACTTTAGCTTTAAACGACAAAAACTTAGATATTCCCTAACTTAGACATTCCCTTATCAAGATCCAATTGAAGGCGAGAATACGGGAAGATACAAGTGCACTAATGGTATCGGCAAAGTTAAAAGGAAAATCTCTAACTTACAAAGCCAAGCAAAGTTTAAACTCTATAGATCATAAAAAACCCATTAAGCATGAAATATAAGAGAGTTACTTGTAAGTAAGTTAGAGTTAGAACCCTCATCTCAAGATGTCATTGCTCTCGTTTGCACAAGACTTGTTTGACACTATTGACTCATTTGGGTTATCAATCAAGTGGTTAGAGATTAGTGGATTAGTAGTAGTTAGCCATGCAATAAGAGAGTTAGTTAGCCATGGTAGTGAAGGAAACAACTAGAGAGAAGAAGTAATGAGAAAAGAAGTCACACTAAAATAAGAAAGTAAAAGCAAATGGAAAACACAAGTAAATAGAAAGAAGAAAGAGAAGTAATTACTTGTATTAGCTTGTCACCTTCCAAATACAACTTTTACACACTCTCTCTCTTTCTCTCTAATGACTAAACTAAAACTAGAAGAAGAAAAATAACAACAACTACAACTCCAAAATCAATCTAACATAAAGATCCTAAAGCTCTGGATATCTCTAACTGAAGAACCCGGGGGTATTTATAGGCACCAGGGGAAAGGGGGCCAGGGGGACAACCCCTGCCCAAAGCGGCCCTGCCAGGGCGACGCGCGCCTGACTTCGGGCAGCGTTTCGTCCCTTCTGTCTCCTTTTAGCTGGGTCTTCTGGATTCTGAATTTGATGCTCTGGGCTGACAAAATCTCCTCCCTAAGGTCAATGGCTACTTGATAAGCCTTTAATCACCATTATATGGTGATTTAGGGTCTTCTTCTTCATTTGCACACCATGAACCTAGAATCAAGCAAGCAAGCTTTATTAGTAGAATTTTATATCAAATAAATATGCAGATGTGATAAAAATTATGCAAAATTAGAGAGTAATCACACCCCCCACACTTATCTTTTTGCTCGTCCCGAGCAAAATAAAAATAAGAAAATTATTGTACCACTTTCACAAGTGACGCGATTGCACTGAGCATGTGTAACAAGCTTTAAACCTCAAGGTTTTCCCTATAGGAGGAATGTTGTCTCCTGAAGGTTTTCAGTGGATTGCACCCACAAAATCCAGTAATGAAAAAAATATTTAGTTGTTAGCAAACCTCTTTCAAGATAAAAAACTTTCAATCATCTAAGTAAAAATGACCGAAAGATGTAAGAATTACGTTCAACCCTCATAAGTCCTCCTAGACCTTAGCCTTCATAAAAGAAGAAATTATGGTTGTTCTTTAAATTTAGAAAGGATCTTGTATTTCTAACTCATTCTGTTATTTTGCTTTAGATAGATATGCAAAATGTGTAAGTGTGATGTGCTTGGATTTTTCAACTCAACTTTCAATATTATTTAATTTTATTAATATTTATCTTATTATTTTTGGTTTCATTAGGCTTTCTACTTTACTCATGTAACACATATCAAACCGACGACTTCCAAACCAGATGGTTTTAGGGCACCAGGTGGAAAAACACCCCTCAGGTCAAATATGCAAGTAGAGTGGGCCACGAAATCAAGCTTTACTTATATATTATATATATTTATATTTTTTTGCGTGAGTAATCATGCTTCTTGAGGCAAAATTATCCAGCTTTTTTTTTCTCTAAAGTTGTGTCTCTAAATCCCAAGCATGTGTATATGGTTTATGCATATTTCACTAAGGCTAAATAAAAGGTATGAGTTATTTTCCTTATCCCTCCTAACTCTTAGTCAAACCAATGTTTCTTGTTATTTAGGCTAAAATAAAGATTCATTAATAAGGTTCCCTTAATTCCTACAACCTTTTGGTATTTTATAAAGAGTATGAAAATTCTTTTTTCATTCTGGAGATATTTTTTTTAAGTAAAAAGAAAAAGAAAAAGTGAAAGTGTTAGCACCCCCCCACACCTATCTAATGCATTGTGCTCAATGAATGTCATGTAAATGCAAATGCAAGAAATAGGGAGAAGAAATGAGGTTACCGCCTTCGTTGACTCGGGCCGGCCAAGTGCGAATAGGAAAAAGAAATGTCAAAAAATATAGAAGGGGTAAGCATATAAACAATAAGTAAATTTTTTTTTAGTTGCGGTGTGGATGGCTGTGGTTAGGTGTATGACGGGGCAAAAAGAGTTAGCACACTATCAGCCTGTGATGTAGGCTCAGTGGTCAAAAAGGGCTTCAGTCTTTGCCCATTAACTTTGAATTCTGTGTTGTTCGTAGAATCGACAATAATCACAACACCGTGTGGGAAGACGGTGCACACAATGAACGGTCCAGACCAACGAGTTTTAGCTTTCCTACGAAAATATGAAGCCTAGAGTTGTACAACAGAACCTTGTCTCCTGGGGCAAAGTTTTTCCAGTTTATGATCTGATCATGAAAAAGTTTAGCCCTGCTTTTGATGATCCGAGCATCGTATCTCCTCTAATTCTAAGATCTGCAGTCT